>KN485908.1:13979-73598 GCA_000787095.1 Periophthalmodon schlosseri
TTATTATTATTATTATTATTATTAGTAGTAGTAGTAGTAGTAGTAGCAGCAGCAGTAGTAGCAGTAGTAGTATTTTTTTTCTTCAAATAATAAATATATTCTGATAATATTGCTGGGGAAAAAAATGCCTCTTTTCACATTTATGAGATACATTGATTACATTACATTGTATTAAAATAAATAAATTATAATTAAAAAAAAATCTCTCGCTATAGCCCCAGGCAAATTGCAACGTTTACCTTTGGTGTAGGTATCCAGAGAGACGAGGGTTCAACTCCATCAGTACAACCCCAAGGTCTTTGTAACTTGCTCAAGGGCACTGTATACATGTGTACTTTAGTCTAGGAATTCCACGGGAAAATTGAAACAAAACACAGTTAAAAGACAAAAATAAGTCAAATCAAAATTTTAGACTGTGTAAGTACTAGTAGTCGTCTAATAGTCGTTTTTCATTCTTTTCTAGATTTCGTATTTACATGCAAGCCCCGTGTTCATTGTGCTTATCCAATCAGAGCGCACGGTCGTATTCCGCCACACCAAACCCTCCCGTAGCGCTTTCAAATGCTCCTCATGTCTCTTTTGTCTGCGCGACTCACCGGAATCCCAATAGACTCCCGCTGTACGGCTACTGTACCAACCCAAAGCACCGCGCGCCCTCTTTTGGACACTTTTGGCACTGTCTCCAAAACGCGCCAGCCAGCCAGGACGCACGACAACAAACCAGCGTCCCAGACCGGTCAGACACGGCTGACAAAGAGCACAAAGGAACACAAAGCGAAACATTGAGAAAACGGTTCAAATGTCATAAGTGCGCACGATATGTTGGTAAATAATTATTTTAAGATGCATTGCGACGTAAAGCGCAATTTCTGGTTTGGACAGAATGATCCAAAACAACGAGACTATCTGTTACGTAACCCCGGCAGCAGTAGCACCGGCGGGGGCAGAGGAGGCAGCAGCGGTGGCGGCTGGTTGGAGCGTATTATTGGAGATGTGCCCAATCGCTGTGCGTAATGAGCGCTTTTGGAGAGGAGCGCATCTGTAATTACGCGCGGGTAAAAGGCGCAGGGATGTGGACTTAAAAAACGATCGTTAAGCACGTTTCAAAGACAGAGGCACCGGAGTAAAAAAAACAAAACAAAAACACACAATGGGAAGTATAAAAAGGAGGGAAGCGAGGAGGGATAATGAGGTTTCGTCTGGTTATTAGATTAGATGAGAGAACTACTTTTACTTTTGTGGCGATATATGGCTTGACTTGAGGATTTTAGACTCATTTTGAATAGTTTAGAGGATAAAATTTGAGTTAGTTTATTATTTTTAAGATTTCAGATAATAATTCTTTTTTTTTCTTTTTTTTAAGTTGCACTATGTAATTTTTCCAGTGGAGAGTGGATGTTACTGCTTTATTTGGAATGTTCCACAGTATGGCATTACACTTCATTCAGTTGTGTTTTACTGCTCAAAAATGCCTTTTAAATCTGCACTACAGATCTGATTTATCTGACCTGGCTGTCTTTGTCTCCGTGGAGATTGATTTGTTTAATGCCAAACTGTGGAACATTCTAGGCAAAGAAATGACATCTCTATGGAGACAAGATGGACCATACACTAGAAAAGTTACAAAATATACCACCGTTATTGACGTTTAAAGCTGCCAATTTCAAATCAGCGTGCTGTATTTAGGAACATATTTGAAAATCTACATAAGGGTGGCTCAGTTGGTAGAGTGTTTGTCCACTGATCTGAAGGTTGGCAGTTTGAATCCCGCTCTCGACATAAAGATCATTGGCAGACCAGTCAGATCCACTGACCCGCAGGTTGGTGGTGCGAATCCACCTCCCACAAGCAAGTGGGAGCTGGAATCGCACTTACACCACCTTGCCCTCGGTGTCTGTGTGCACTGGTGTATGAATGTGTGTGTTAATGTGTGTGTTAATGTGTGTGTTAATGTGTGTGTTAATGGGTGAGTGGTTTCTTGATGTAAAGCGCATTGAGTGCTGTGAAGGTGGAAAAGCGCTAAAAGCGCATGAGTGCTGTGAAGGTGGAAAAGCGCTATATCAAAATGTGACCATTTACCGTACACCTGAACTAGACAAACTGTCAAAAATACTTTACATTTTGTCATTTTTTTAATCAAAGCATTAAAAGTACATTCCCAAAGTTCATTCATTCAAGTACATTCAAGGTTGCAATGTAATCAAGTCACCAGTGTGTTGTTTTGTTGTTGTACGGGTAAAATTAAAACGTTTAAAGGTGCCCTACGTCACTTTTCTGGTTGGGGGTCTGCCACCTGCTTGTTTCCATGTGCTACGAACATTTTAAGACCAAAATGACGAGTCTGACAGCAGCAGTTACAGAGAGAGGGGCCACGGTTTTTCAATAGAAAGTGAACTGGAGCCAGAGTCGATGGAGCTGGAAGCGCACCCACGATCACTTCATGTTTGGAACGCTTAGCTATGTCCATTTATATATACAGGCTACGGTTTAATGCCATACAGTGGGACATTCCATCTTAGGTCCCTCTGCCCCCTGCTCCTGACACTCTACACCTCCACTGTACCACCCACAGACCAGGACCAGAGACTGCAGCTGTTAAGAAGAGGAGGAGGGAGAGGGAGTAGAGGAGGGAGAGAAGAGGAGAGAGAGGAGAGAGAAGAGGAGAAAGGAGGGGGAGGGGAAAATAGGCAGAGGGGGAAAGAGGAGAGGAGGGAGGAGAGAGGCTTAGGAGAAAGAAAAGGGAAAGGAGGGACAAAGTTAGGGGAGAGAAGGGAGATATAGAGGGGGGTGAGAAAGGATGGAAAGGAAATGGGGAAGAGAGAGTGAGTAGAAATAGGATGCAGGGATAAGAGAGGAGAAAGAAGGGGAAGAAGAGAAAGAGGAGAGGGTGTGAAGAGAGATAGAGAGAGGGGGCTGAGAGAGGGGGAAAGAGAGAAGAGAGCGAGGGATGGAGGTAGAGAGAGAGGAGGGGAAAGAGAAGAGAAAGAGAAGGAAGAAGGGAGAGAGGGAAGGTCAGAGGAGAGATGAGGGAGAAGGAGAGAAGAGAGAGGGAGGGAAGAGGAGAGGAGGGAGAAGAGAGAGGGGAGGAGAAAGGAGGGGGAGGGGAGAGCTAGACAGAGGGGGAGAGGAGGGAGGAAATAAGAGGAGAGAGTGGAGGAGGGATAGAGTTGGGGGAGAGAAGGAGAAGGAGGAAGGGGTGAGTGAGAAAGGAGGGGGAGGAGAGGGAGGAAGAGAGAGTGAGTAGAAAGGGAAGGGAGAAGAATGAGAGGGAAGAGAGAGGGAGAGGGGGGAGGAGAGAGGAGGGGAAAGAGAGGAGAGAGAGGGGAGGCAGGAAAGGAGGCTGAGGGAGGGAGAAAGAGAGGAAAGAGAGGGATCGAGGTACAGGCACAGGAGGGGGCTGAGGGAGGGAGAAAGAGAGAGAAGGATGGAGCTAGAGGGAGAGGAGAGAAGAGGGGAAAGAGAGGAGAAAGAAAAGGAAGAAGGGAGAGAGGGGAGGTTAGAGGAGAGAAGGGGAGAGAGGACAGGGAATTCCCCTTTAACCCAAGTCCACCGAGCAGGAACTGTAACGTCCAGAAGTTTAATGCTCTATCCAGGCTTCTCTCCTCCCCTCATCCCTCCTTCATCTTACTATCCCCTGCTCACTT
Organism: Periophthalmodon schlosseri; assembly: GCA_000787095.1. Taxonomy (NCBI): domain Eukaryota; kingdom Metazoa; phylum Chordata; class Actinopteri; order Gobiiformes; family Gobiidae; genus Periophthalmodon; species Periophthalmodon schlosseri. The sequence goes on from KN485908.1 coordinate 17,624, forward strand.
CCTCTCATCATTTGTCCATCCTCTATGTGCCACGCTTCCATCCCTCCTTCATCCCTCTGTCACTGTCAGCTCTGACCCTGTGCCTCTGGTCCTTCCTCTGCCCATCCTCTTCCTCTGTGAACTCGTGTGTGGGAGTGAGAGAGTTTCTGCACTTTATATAGTTTATCTGTTTATTTATTTTTGATTTACATTTTTCCTGTCCTAACGGAAGCTACAGATGCCCCGACCAACATAAATCCCATGATCTGTGGTACTTTATACTTAAAGGGCACATATTACTCTACTTTCTGATCTATGTTATAATGTTTCCTCATCACAAACAGACCTGGAGTTGTGTTTAATAATAATAAAGGGTTACTCAAAGTTAAAGGTGCAGTATGTAACTTTTCCAGTCTCCCATTCCAGTAATAACCAGACCCAACCCTGCTTTGCTTCCGAGATCTGATAAGATGGACAGATTAAAAAATATAAAATAAAAAAAAATATTCTTACGGTGGCTGACGCTGTTCAGTCATTTCACATGTCACTTAAATAAACAAATGTGATTGGACGGTTGGGTTTGGGAGGGAGTGATGACCGGACTTACATCCGTCTGTAGAATAAATGAGAGAGATCATGTTCTCCACATTTTCATACCTACAGATGTTTGGGAGGACAGTTGTTTTTACAGTCTGGTCCCTGCCGATGACCACCTCCTTCACCTGCCCTGCACCTGCCATGGACTTGGATGGTTGGGCAATTGGGCCAGTTTAGATAAAAGGTCCACAAGTGGATGCTATGTTCTAGCGTTAGCTCCTCAGCAGTGATTAGAAGACACGCTTCTCTCTGTATATACCATAGACTGTATATGACCTTCAACAATCTTGCTCCGGATTGGCTCTTTGGTTGCTATGATACTCACGGTCGGAATTCCAAATATGGAACCCGACTCCAAATTGGCCCCTATAGCTGCTCTAGCCTCGATGAGCTTCATTTGGCTGGAGTCGAACACTACTCTCTCAGCCAACTTCTTTAAACAGTCTATGGTATATACTGTGTAAGCTACCGTAAGTTTGTGTACAGAGGGGCACTGATAATTTCACTGCTGATGTCACATGTTTGGACTGTAAACATGAAAAAACGGTGGAAGTAGGTACACTCATAACAGCACAAAAACATCTTTAAGGAGCCGTTAAAAGATTAGGATCACATTTTGTACTCAAATATTACTAATACAGTCTGGAATGCATTATGTCACTCGGTAATTATTTTGTATTGATTTTTATAAAGGCACGTGGGTGGAAGGAGCTCAGTTAATAGAGGGCTTGCACACTTCAACGGATTTTGCGGTCCAAAGTGCACACTGCGACTGTGTCCTTGAGCAAGACACCTGTCCTCAGTGTTTCTGTGTACACTGGTTTGTAAACTAAAGTTTTTTTCGCATTTGATTCAGAAAGCGGAGCTATTATTCAACCTGGAAGATGTGACTGTTGTCATTTGAAAGGACTTTAAGACATAAGATTAGTATGGCAAGTTTGGCAGTTTTTAGGCCCAGGAATTACAGAAGTATTAACCACAAACCAGGTCAACAAATCCGTGTAATTTGCGTGTGGTGTCATTAACATGCCACGAGGGGTTGAAGCTAACTAGAGGCACTGCTCTACCTGAGGCTCTGTTACTCAATTTAGACTTTAATCTGAATACTGTACTTAAATAGAAATTTTAGGTATCTGTACTTTACTTAAGTACATTTTACAGTGGATACTTTTTACTTTTACTTCACTACATTTGAGAGCAGGTATCTGTACTTTCTTTCTCTAACTGGACTGCAAAGTAAAAAGTACTTTTCATATGATTTGAGGGGTTATTTTGACCTGACTAAAGTTTTCGAGTTCAAGCTTCGGCTTTGAGCAAACAAAAATAAATGCACAAAATTCATATGAAAAATTAAGAAATGATTCGTATTTTTACTGTGACCAAAATATGTCTCATTTTGAATCAATATCAATACATTTAACACTAACAAATGAACAACACTTGTGTGAAATACTTTTACTTTTTACTCTTAAAGTACATTTTTAAACATACATTTAACACAACAAATGAACAACACTTGTGTGAAATACTTTTACTTTTTACTCTTAAAGTACATTTTTAAACAGTTACTGAAATACTTTTAATTAAGTAGATTTTTTCATGTGATACTTTTACTTTTATTTGAGTCACTTTTTACCTTTGTATCTGTATTTTACTTAAGTATCAAAGTACTTCATCTGACTGACTCAGCTGGAACTACAACAGATGAGCTGATTTGATTTTTAAACAAATCCCTCTCAAATAACATTACAGTCACAAACTAGCTAGCATTAGCCAACAGTTTTTCAGTTAGTCACTCTCACCTTTTTGTTGAAAATCAAACTCCTAAATAGGACCATAAACACTCGTATTGATCATAGGCTCCTGAAAATGTGCTGTTTAAATCCATTTTGTATTGACCTTGAGTTTTCAGACAGTCTAAAAACTCTGCGTTCGCTAATGTGTTCATCGTGTCGCCTTTGTAACTGCTGAACATTCCTCCAGAGACATCCATGCATTACCCCCAGCGTGACGTCACCGCAAAGTATCAATAGGGATTTTACGATGCTGAGATGCCACGTGAACGCAACCTACTTGAAACGTTTTTAGGCGCGACATAATTCTTTGTATATTTTTAGCATCGTAGACAGCAGTATATTTAAACTTTCTGAACTCTTTGGAACAGCTGATCCTACATGTGCGATGCAAGAGAGGAAGTGGTTTTGGTCTTGTCAGATCTTGTCTCAGAAGTATGTCTTAAGTCGGGCCCGCGGGTGCCTATCAAATGTTAACGCGCTGATTCAAGGCCTTATAAACTTTTTTACACTTCCAAATAACTCCTGTGCCAAGATCCCTCCTCCTCACTGATCTAAATGAACTTTAAAGCTCCTATATTACACAAAATTGACTCTTGTGAGCTTTAAGCCATGTTATAATGTTAATGCATCAGAAACATACCTGGAGTTGTGTTTTGTTTCATTCACACATGTTTGAGTAACACTTTATTATTAGTCTGTTTACATCTCCAAAGCTCAAAATGCTCCGTTCAACCTTGTGATGTCATGCAGTCTTAGCTTTCAAGTTAACAGCTCCTTTTACCTTTAGTTCAGTAGAGATTGGGCTGAAATTAACTAAATGATTCTAGTGAAGGTGTATGGAGTTTAAAAACACAGGGGAGCACTTACTGTATTACCACATGATGACATCACAGGGTGGAGCAGAGTGAAGAACTCATCCTAAATATGCAGGGTTTGTGTTAAACATGTGTGAATGAAACAAAACACAACTCCAGGTCTGTTTATGATGAGGAAAAACAACAACTCAGGTCTGTTTATGATGAGGAAACAACATTATAACATAGATCAGAAAATAGTGTAATATGGGCCCTTTAAAACAAAGGTGGGGGGCACTCAGTTACATTTACTTGAGAATTTTTTAAAAGAGGGGGTATTATGCAATGTTTTCTTGAGCTTTCTGCCATGTTAAAATGCTGTTTGCTCATCAAAAACATGCCTGGAGTTGTCATTCATGCATGTTTCAGTAATTTAGCATTCTCTCCTGGGCCTTTTTACATTCTTCTTATTGTTAGCAGTAAGATTCAGCCCAATGCTCCGCCCACAATCTACGTCACCCATGCTCCCACACGACAGTTCTCCATAAATATACAAAAACATGTTACAAAACTGTACACGGCAACTTCACAAACCTGATGTGATGTGCTGTAGTTTCATTAGCGGGACGCACGTTCATTGTGTTGTGATAGCGCTCTGAAGGGGGAGTGACTTAGCACAGAGAAAGAAAAAAACGAAAAAGAAAGAACGTGAAAATTATAAAACATGTTAATATGTTGTTTTCGCCGAATATTAATACTTTGCAGTGACATAATGCTGGGGGTGTTCTACACTTATGTGTATTGCGGAATGTTCCTCAGTTACCATGGTGACACAGTGCACACAGTAGCAAACAGGCTGATGAGGTTTTAGATTATCTGAAAACTCTATAAAAAACACAAAATGGATTTAAACAGCACATTTTCAGGAGCCTGTGATCAATACGAACGTTCATGGTCCTGTTTAATTTACAACAAAAAAGTGAGTCACTAACTGAAAAACTGTTGGCTAATGCTAGCTAGCTTGTGACTGTAACGTTATTTGAGAGGGACTTGTTTAACAGCACAAATCTGCTAACCACAAGTCAGTTATTTCTAGTCAGACTGTGCTGAAATAAAGTTCAGATTGAAGTCTAATAAAGCCTCAGACAGAGCATGGCTACAGTTAGCATCTCACCCCCAGGGAATAATTATGACATCAGTTGCAAAGTATCAATAGCATTCCAAAAAAACAATAAGTTAACATGGTGATCTAAATGTGTGATGTGTTAGCAGTTAATACCCCATAGAACTAAAATACACCCTCTTTAAAGAAACTGTATTTTCAGAGTACTTTTCCAATGGCATACTTTTACTCCTACTTGAGTAATATTTGTATTGAAGTAGCAGTACTCTAACTTGAGTAAAAGTTGTGGTTGCTCTGTGAGTGAGTCTGCGAGTGACAAAAGCTTCATGTTGACAATATGAAATGATTTGAACGTTTGTCCTTTGAAAAGACCAGATTTTGTGCATTAACTTCAAATTATAAATCAGTAGTAGTTTTCCCAAATACTTTTTTACTCTTACTTGAGCCTTCTTAGACCACTACTTTGTACTTCTACGTGACTAATATTATTCTGAAGTAACGCTGCTTTTACTTGAATACAATTTTTGGCTACTCTACCCACGTCTGCTTATAAAGTGCACTTTTTCCACTTCCAGGATCCCTCCTCCTCCTCTCTGCTGATCTAAATGAAAGCTTTGTGTCCTCGTCACCGCGTAAATGTACTTAAAGAACGTTTAGCGTGGGGAAAAAAGAGCATTCCAAACCAGAAATCTGTCTGCACTTGTAAATGAGGGGTTTATGGGAAAGGCACACTTCACTGACACATAGTTACTTCATATGGAGACGTTAGACTTAAGGGAAAGTTGCAACAGAACTGCTATATCGTGTATTAATAATTGTGAGGAGGTTTTGTACTAACACATTGTTTGGGGACTCAATGTGCTTGATTTACTTTCTTTTCTTTCTGTTGGTGTGTAAGGGGCAGCAGGTCTTAACTTTCCCCCTGAGGTTGGCAGTTCTGGCAGCTCTGACCAGTGCATGCTGTCGTTATTCCGCTGGGCAAGATGCTTCACCCCATTTACCTGTTGTGATAGATGGTTAAGGTACGGGAAAACTCATTCTCTGCATCTGACCCATCCTTCAGCCTCTGGAACAACCCGTAAGGAGCAGGGAGCTACTGCAGCACAGTGCTCAGGGACCCATCTGCAGATCTATAGCTAGTCTTGGTCGGGACAACTTTAGCTGGAGGATTTGACCTGTTGTGCATGTTTTGGGTTGATGGGAGAAACCGGAGTTCCCAGAGGAGACCCACCCAGACACAGGGAGAACACGCAAACTCCACACAGAAAGGCCCGGGTAACTTGGGAATCGAACCCAGAACCTCGTAGTGCTACAACAGTATCTTACCACAAGAGGGAATGAACTTTGAAGTTTTGGTTATTCTTCCCAACGTAAGTCTGCAGGTGCCAAAGCTTGAAACGGTGGCCTCACAGCAAGAAGGTTCGTTCGTACCTTTCTGTGTGGAGTTTGCATATTCTCCCTGTGTCTGGGTGGGTTTCTTCCAGGATTCCATTTTCTTTCATCAACCCAAAACATGCACAATAGGTCAAATCCTCCAACTAAGGTAGTCCTGACCAAGAATAGCTCAAGATCTGGAGATGGTTCCCACGGCTGAGGACACATTTCCTCATCGGGATAATAAAGGTGTAACCTAACCTAAATGTTTCTAGAACTGGATACTTAAATTTCTTATCCTTGTTCAGTTCGTAATGCATTTAATCTGTTTTTAAAATGAAGAATATGTTTTGTCTGTCGCCCACCTTCTCATAATCCCTCATCAATTCACATTTCTCATTCACTGACACCCCCCAGTCTCCTCCATTTCCCCATTAAAACCGTCTGATAATTGTCTTTCATGGCTGCGTTAAGATCACATTAGGTAAATATGTGTGCGTTGCCATAACGTTAGGATCACATTACGATGTATGGATCAGCCCCTGGATCCTGGCGCACCGGTCGATCCTGGAGGTCCCTGAGGTGAACATCATTAGACCCGATCGTCCAGTCCAGTGGAAATCTATACTCTGATGGATGAGCATTACTGACACATGACACTGGATATGAGCAGGACTGTGCTGCTTTGGGCTCCGTGCTTGTTTTGTAATGCCACCTTTATAACGAGAAGGTCTGAGGTTAGATTCCCAGAGCGTGCAAGGCCTTTGGGTGAGTTTGCCTCCTCAACACTAAAGCGATTCTGAAGCGTATTCTATAAAACTTCATTCGTAAAAACTTGTAAAAAAGAGCCATGTGAGTCACTATATGAAGCTTTGGGATGAGAGCTGTGCTAATAGCCAAAATCCATGCGTGAGACCTATTCTGCAAAATCGACTTTTCAGTGTTTTTAACAACGTCTGTTTCCGTTTCATTTACTCTCTGAAGTTGTATTTAGACTGATTCCTGCATGTTTGAGTAATCTATATTTTCCTGTATTCAAGACGTCATTGCTCCGTTCTACCCCCGTTTCGACTGCAGCTCTGTACTTCGTTCTCCAATTTTATTTTCTTAATCGGTGATGCACCTAGGATTTGGCAGTGTCGCGTAGTGATCTGTAGCCATCCATAGGAGGAGCCGACAGCTACACGGCTCTTTGTGATGAGGTTTACGCCGACGTCAGCTCCCATTGGGCAATGCAGTTTTCTAGCGCAGAAGTCGTTTTAGATGAATATTGTGATTTAAAATGTCCAAATTCTAACATAATGATCCACAGGTGTCATAGATTATAACTGTAAAGCAGACACAAGCACAATATGTCTGCTTTAAATTAAACTCGTTAAGTGCAGAGGACAAATTTGGGGACTTGTGTGCCAGGTTGCCTCTCGTCATCTGGCATAATCTCTGTCCCATCCAGAACTCTAACATAAACACTCTTTAACGTTAACTGATGTCAATAAATATATGTGGATATTCTGATTTTTATTTTTCAATTGCTGGGTTTCAGATGACATCACAACCTTCTATAGTACAATACTGATAAATACAGATGGGGGGCAGCTAAAATGAATATAGTTAAAATGCAGATAGTTCTCGTGTCTAGTCACTGACAGAAACAATCAGGCTCAACATTTGTGAATTCACCTTTTGTAAAAACTGGCTCTCGACCCCATGTGAGATTATGACATCATCACATTTTAGAATCTGAAAACCACCAAAGACTTGGTGATTTTCAGATTCAGATGGTGGAATTGGCTCAGTGCCCAACAGCGCCCGGCAACCTCACTGTTAGCGTCACTACTTCCTGTCCAATTTTATCTCTATGAGGTTTTTGCTGAGTCACGCTAAAATGAATAAATATTTAAAGATGAGTCAGTGACAGGGAGCTGCGGGTGAATGTCACTGACAACATGTTAAACACTACACAAATAAAATGAATACTTCACCAGAGGACACAAAGAGAGACGTTTATGTCTCAATGCTAATGCTAATGCTAATTTTGAGGCATAATAAATATTAAAACAACACCACAAACTGAAGTATTCTACATATAAAAACTACTGGGGAGTCTATTTGAATTAATTTGAATTTGAATAGGTTGTTCATTTTATGTTTTGCAATTTTAATAAAAGTGACGGCACAAAGTTCAGCGTCTTCTCTGTCAGTATAAAGTAAATAAAGTGTTCGTTTTTTTTTCACTATATCTTCAGAAAGTGGTGGCATCATTCAACCCCAAAGACATGAGTGTTGACAGTTGAACTTTAAACCATAAGATTAATATGACGAGTTTGTGGAGCCGATCCCAACACATAATAATAAGCTTCAACATTTGTGGATCAGAAGTTTGGATATTTCTTTCAAAAACAGTATCTCTCCCATAGTTTGACCCCTAACCTCCATCTGAAATGAAACTTCATCTGTTGAACTTATACATCTTGGTTCTTGGTGCAAAACACTCCCCACTTAAAGGCATGGTTTCACACTGGAAAAAGCGCAGTTTACCAGTCTGCGCGGTGTAAATCCAGGTGACCTTGACAGCTTTACGGGCCTATTGTTACCCCCGTGTGAAAGGGGCAAGTGGGGTTGGAAGGTCGTCAATCTGAGGATCTGAGCTGATGGAGAGCCAAGACAGGAGCGATATACGGTTTTGACTCAGGAATGAACTGTACTTTTTGAAAACTCTACTTGAGTTAGAATTTGGAAGTAACAATAGGTTGTGCTTATCTGATGCCATAAAAATTTTAAAACATCGGCAGTTGGGAAATGAGGTGAGAACTTGCCAGTTACGTCACTGTCACAACTCTCATCTTATTACCTCGAAAGGAGAGATAACCAATTGTGTTTTCAAAAATCTTGGACAATGCACCTCATGATCAAATACTAATTATAACATAGTAGTACTAGGACTAAACCTGGTCTAAAACTGACTTTGGATATAAGGTAAGGTATACTTTGTTATGAAGGCATATCACGTGGGCGTCCTCTGCGTTTGACCCGTACTTCAGTGCTGCTGGGGCAACCTGTCAGGAGGACTATCTCCAGATCTTCAGCTACAGGCCTGTCAGGACTACCTTAGTTGGGAGATCAGCCTTTTGTGCATAATGTGATGGAGAAAACTACAAGAAAACTTTGCCTTTCAAATCCAGACTGATATCTCTGTGTATTTTTTATACGAATTGATATCAGTCTCGTCCCCACGTCCTCTGTTGCATCTGCCTGGCCAAACGTGATCGTCCAATCAGATCTGTGTTTTTTTCTGTGACACGTGAAACAAAGGAGCTCATTGGTCACCTATGATTTACAAATAAAATCACATTTATCTCACCTCAGATTAAAGGGCCCATATTACGCTATTTTCTGATCTGTTGTAATGACGTTTCCTCATCACGAACAGACCTGGAGTTGTGTTTTGTTTCATTTACACACACAAACCCTGAATATTTAGGTTCTTCTCTCAAACAGAAAACACTCTTCCACCTTGTGATGTCATGTTGTAATACAGAAAGTGCTCCACTGTGTTTCTAAACTCCATACACCTTCATTAGAATCATTTGGATGATTTCAACCCTGGAATTTCCATTCTCTACCGAACTAAAGGTAAAAGGAGCTTTCATTAGAACATTTGGATGATTTCAACCCTGGAATTTCCATTCTCTACCGAACTAAAGGTAAAAGGAGCTGTTAACTTGAAATTTACCACTTGATGACATCACAAGGTGTCCTGGTGTGTCTGTTTTTTATTTGTGATGGTAATACTGATACCCTTGTACAGTCTGAGATGACACTCAGATAATAACACCTCTGTCGCCCGCATGTATGGGACCACAGATGTACCATGTGGGGAAGTCACATGTTAATGCACTGTCTGTGGGGTTATTCATGTGAGTGGAGATGCTCAACACTGATAAACCAGGATGTGGGCGAGTTGTGTTGGCGCTTTTCTGACCCCAGGATCCAACTGACTTCTCCAGCAGTGAATCATGGACTAAACTGGAACAGCCCTGTGCCAGTGGATTTGGGATGAGAGAAAGAGTCACGGGCTGATTCAGAACTGGCAACCTCGACGAGCTGCTCAAATGAAAATAAACCAAGTGAAGGCAATGCACGTCTACTGATACTTCGCAGGGACATCGCGGTGGAGGTGTTCTACATGTATGTCTATGGTGGAATGTTCAGCAGTTACCATGGCGACATAATACACACATTAGCAAACAAAGCCAAAGTTTTTAGATTGTCTGAAAACTCAAGGAAAAATCCAAAATGGATTTAAACAGCACATTTTCAGGAGCCTATGATCATTACAAGTGTTCATGGTCCTGTTTAGGAGTTTGATTTTCAACAAAAAAGGTGAGAGTGACTCACTGAAAAACTGTTGGCTAATGCTAGCTAGCTTGCGGCTGTAATTATATGCGTGACAGACTTGTTTATTAGTACAAATCATCTTACCTGTTGTAGTTCCAACTAAAATTGTGTTAAAACAAAACTCAGATTAAAGTCTAACAAAGCCTCAGACAGACCAGTCCCTATAGTTAGCATCACCCCCCTGAAATTATTGTTTTAAGTTAAGGTCTTGTTTTTGCCTCATTCTGTGTTCTCTCTTGTCCAATCATCTCCTTTGTTCTTTAACCACACCTGGAACTGTACCGCCCCAGACCCCGCCGGGAGCTAGTACCCCCCAGGGTCCGCTTCCGACCCCTCAAACGGACACTTGAGGCCCGCACCGATCCGCTCCAAAGTGAACCAGTGGAAACGAGGCTATGGGGGCTGTGCTTTTGGCCCTTGCACAGCTGAGTTACACAGAGGAACATGTCCCCGTGTACGTGGCCTTTTTACCTCCCTGCTCAATAATACATGTCACTTTGATGCTGACTCCCATCTCCACAGAGGTGACTACACATCCCTATCTGCATCATTATCCCTGGTGAACTCTGCACAACTCTGTGGATTCAATAGTTTCTTTCTCTCCGCCCTCCTCTTTTCCCTCGCCCTTTCTTTCGTCTCTTTCTTCTTTATCTCTGCATTTGTTTTGATCCTGGGAGGTCATCAGCCGACCTAATGTTTGTCCCCTCACAAAGACGGGGTCAATATGTCTCAGCCATTTGTCAAAACCACTCTAAGTACAAGCTAACTGCTAACCTGCATTTCAAGTCACACCAGTGCTACCGCATCTCTGCCTTTATGTAACTGTGTGTAATGGCTTTCTCTCCTCTAGCTTCATATTTTAAACTGACATCACTGACATCAGTATTTGGAAGAAAATACTTGTACTTCCGGAGAGCGTGTACTAGCTCGTCGGGCAGATTTGAAATGACTTACGAGAATTCAGAGAAAGTTGGCGAGCGTTAAGAGAGAGAGAGAGAGGGAGCGAGGTGTGACGGAGCAATAAATTTGGAGGGAAAGATTGGAGTTGACAGGAAGTGAGCTTGGGTGGTTTAAAGACGTACTATGTTACTTAAAAAAATTATATATCAAAGTGAAGGCACTGTACCTGATTTTTACCATCTTTAAACATGAAAAACAGAATTTGTTCATTTTAAACAGTTTGCAGTGGTCCAAAGTTAGTTCTGAACATCCTAATGATTCACCGTGATGAGTTTATAAGTGCTTTTCATAGCTCTCAGCTAACGACAACTAGCATGCTAACGCGCACTTTGTGATGATCGGACAATAAACGCTTCATAATTAGATGCAGGGGCAAGATGCATTTTGCTCAGATAAATGGGAAAGTGTCCATAGAATAAGTCTGAGTCATTTTACGTGTGGGAGAAGGTCTAGGCTCATGTCCAAAATTATTACCATGTTAAAAAAATAATAACTAAATTTAAAAAATTTAAAAAAATCTGAGTATTGGACTGAAATTGGACTTGAAGATGTTTGATTACTTTTTAACCCCTCTAGAAAAACTACAATTCTGGCCTTAACAGTACACGACTATAGGTAACCTTTCCGGTGGAGGGTCTGCCAGCTGCTCGTCTCCATTCAGATGTTATTACTTGCCTAGAATATTCCACAATATGGCATTAAACTTATATATATTTTGCATTTATTCATTTTTATTGCTCAAAAATACCTTGAAAAACACACATTCTTACTGTAAGCAGGTTTGCCACGCCACAAATTTGGCTTGTAGCTTTGCCTAGTGATGCTCCACATTGTCTCCATGGAGATATATAAGTTTAAAGGGCTCGTATTACGTGGTTTTCTGATCTATGTTATAATGTTGTTTCCTCATCACAAACAGACCTGGAGTTTCATTCACACATGTTTAACACATAAACCCTGCATATTTAGACTGAGTTCTTCTCTCAAACAGAAAACACTCTGTTCCACCTTGTGATGTCATGTGGTAATACAGGAAGTGCTCTACTGTGTTTTTAAACTCCATACACCTTCACTGGAATCACTTGGATAATTTCATCCCTGGAATTACTTATCTCTGCTGCACGAAAGGTAAACAGTAGCTGCCACTTGATGACATCACAAAGTGGAACAGAGCATTTTGAGACACAACTCCGGGTATGTTTTTGATGCTAACATGGCTAACAGCTCACAAAAGTCAGTTTTGTGTAATACAGGACCTTTAATGCCATTCTAGGTCACCGGTTCTCAAACTGTGGTCTGTGGTTCTAGTGTTTACTTAATTTAAAGTCGGTTATTCGTGCTGTAGTTGTATTTTGGACCTGGTTTAGACCTTGTACTCTGTCGTAGACCTGGTTTAGATCTGATCTGGTGGTACTCGGAAGACAAAATTTTTTTTTAAGTGGTTCTTGGTGTCTTCTATACAGTACTAACTTTCCTGCGCAGACTTGTGAGAATTCTTAGAGAGTCTGAGCCTGAGGTGCCAGCGATCATAAATCTAGCTAATATATTGCTGTTGACAGGAAGTAAACGTTGGCACCGCTGGTCTAAACAGGAAGTCACACAAAATGGCCGCCTCGGTGCTGTAGTATTTATGTTTAGGATGAGTGATTTTTCCTGTGCGCCTCAGACACTTCTCCAACCCATAACTCTGAGGTTAACAATGTCCCCGGCAGCTGACAGCACAGAGCCGTATATCTGTACTGCGTCTGCTATTGTGCACCAAGAGCCGGGGGGGGGGGTGACCAAGTAAAACTACTCGCAATATTTATGTATTTGTACTTCACTTAAAGGGGCACTATGTAGCTATTCTGGTGAGGGGTCTGCCACCTGCTTGTCACTATGGAGATGTTATTTCTTTGCCTGAAATGTTACAACAAAGACATACTGTGCATAGTTATAATCTATGACACCAGTGGATCATTATGTTAGAATTTGGGTATTTAAGATATTCATCTAAAACGACTTAACAAAAGAAATAAGTTCGCTGACTACGAGCAGCAGATTAAAAAAAAATGACCACACAAAACACCGATAAAAAACTGGAGGATGGAGCTTAACAGTGACCGTCCACCCCGCGGTTCAGGAGCTAAATTTCCCATAAATTTTTCTCAGACTTTCTGAAAAAAATGAATATTAAAAGTTGGAAAGCTCGGGGATAATCAGCTCTGTGGAACTAATGAGCACAAGACCTATCATTTTATTTAAAATCTGTTTCTGAAACTTTAGAAACCGCTAAAAAGTTATTAAAGTTAAAGTTATTAAAACATTTTGCAGAATCTTGCATTTAAAATGTTCTTTTTGGACTTAAAATGTTATGGATATTAGTTAGCATGTAGCTGGTTAGCAGTAGAGGAAGAAGTACTTAATTTTGTTACTTGAGTATTTTTTGCTCCAGTATCTGTACTTTTACTTAAGTAAAAGTATCACATGAAACAATATACTTCAGTAAAAATAATCACATGAACAATATACTTCAGTAAAAATATTAAAGTACCTGTTTAAAAATGTACTTAAAGAGTAAAAAGTAAAAGTATTTCATGCAGATTTTGAGCTCTATAATAAAGGTTCAAATGCTTCAAATTTTGATAAAGATTTGTCCTGAATTTTGTTAGATAGAAACAATTGAATTGATTGGGGTTTTTTTTTCTGGCTGGTTTTATTTGCATGTTTTTGTTTAGCTCAAATTATGAAGTTGATAAAAAAATAAACCCTCAGCCTTTTCAGCAGGTCTCAGACAATAATAAACATACTTTTACTTTGCAGTCCTGTTCACAAATGTAGTGGAGTAGAAAGTACAGATACCTGCTCTCAAATGGAGTGAAGTAAAAGTAAAAAGTATCCACTTTAAAATGTACTTAAGTAAAGTACAGATACCTAAAAATTCTACTTAAGTACAGTACTTCCACCACGTAGCTGGTTAGCCTCCATGATGCCTTTGAACATTTAATATTTGAATTTTTCGAAATGTCTATGGGAAATTGAATGGAAAATTTACTTCTGGAACCTGAGCAGACGGTCACTGTTGAGCTCCATGAAATACGGCAAAGTGGGCGTGTACAGGTGGAGGTGAAAACGGGGTTAGATCGGAGCAATGATGTCTTGGATACAGGAGAATAAAGATTACTCAAACATGAATCACTCTAAATACAACTTACACATCAGTACAGCAAAATTATACTTCGGCTCTGATGGGTGAATTCTTCTGTGACAGTGGGTTGGGTTAAAGCCGCACTATGTAACCTTTATAGTGTAGACAGTATATGCCCGTTCTTGTGTGTGTGGGTTATACTGCATGTGACAGGTGAGTGGGTGGAAGGTGAGTGATGAGCATTGCTGTCTCTCACTTAAGCCGACTGACAGATTTTCACTTTCCTCTGTTAGTATTCAGAATTCAATATTGCGGGATCATTACGTGCTAAAAATGCCAAAAGTGAAACAAGAGGAGGACGCAGCAGCGGGCGTCACAGTGCATTGCTCAAGGCCCTATCTCCACATCTTGAAAGTCCAATATTACGCAAAAAACTGACTCTTGTGAGCTTTAAGCCATGTTATAATCCCATTACCTCCTCAAAAACATATCTGGAGTTGTGTTTTGTTTCATTCACACATGTTTGAGTAACACTTTATTGTTAGTCTGACTACATACAGATGAATAGACAGTATAAAGAAGTGGATTAAGTTTAGCTCCGGTTAAATGAAGCTCATCGAAGCTAGCGGTTATGGGGCGAATTTGGAGCCGAGTTCTACATTTGGAAGTCTGACCGTGAGTATCATAGCAACCAAAGAGCCAATCCAGAGTGAGGCTGTTGAAGGTAACGCCCCTTCCCGCCTGCACTGCTGGTTTAGCAGGGAGCGGTTTCAATCAAACCTGTTGCTGATGTTAGCAGGAGCGACCTCGGGGAAAGAAGGCGCCTAATTTGTCTGGTATTAATGTTCATATCTTGATTTTCAGACACAACACCAGGATCATGTAGAGCGGGTTAATACGAACATTTTAAGACCAAAATGATGAGCCTGACAGCAGCAGTTACAGAGAGGGGCCACAGTTTCTCAATACAAAGTGAATTGGAGCCAGAGTCGATGGAGATGATGGACATAGCAGGTTAGCTATCCATGTCCAGGACTACCTTAGCTGGAGGCTTTGACCTATCGTGCGTGTTTTGGGTTGATGGGGGAAACCAGAGTGTCTGGAGGAAACCCGCCCAGACACAAGAAGAACATGCAAACTCCACACAGCCCAAACCCTGGCCTGGCCCAAACCCAGAACCTTCTTGCTGTGAGAGTGTTAGCCGCGTAAACCTAGCTCTGAAATGACCCATGACCATAGTCCCTTCCACACAGCGCCCTCCTCCTGTGACCTTACAACTGTCACACCAAACAAACTGCTCTATAAATATCTGTCTCATACCAACACGAGAGCAGCAGACGAGGATTGCATAACCGCACACCGGTCACCATGGCGACGTGTACAGTATTAATGTGGTGTCATTACTGTAATTATGGGATGTCGCTTAGAAGTGGTTTATTGCACCTTCAGGATGTGAAGACTACTTTTCTTGGGAACTACTGCTACTATTGAGAACTACTGCTGTACCAAATTCAGTTAGACTCAATTACATTTACATAACGTTTTTATAATAAATACTTTTCCGAGTAGTTTTCGGACACCATATTTTTACTCCTACTTGTTTTGTTTTTTTTGACAGGGCAACAGTACTCTTACTTAAAAGGTACAATATGTAACATTCTGGAGTTGGCATGTCAGCTGAATGATTCCATGGAAATAGAAAGTTAAAACCATACGTTGGAACATTCTCCATGGACATAGATAAGAAATTAATGTTTTTATTTTTGTCTACACACAGTGTAAGTCACATATGGGAGTGGTGTCTTGCATAAGAGTAGAAATCCAACTGCCAGTGCACCTTTAAGTTTCATTAATGCTAAAAATGCCCCAAATGCATGTATATAACCTTAAACAGCTGTTCAAGATGTTTTTTTTCAACATAATAAAAGATTAGATTAAGTTTAGGTTGTTTTGTTTTGAAACAGGAAGTAATGTAACGACGTTAAAATGAATTAGCTCTGTTTTTCACATTTTTAAGACTGCGGAATCTGGTACAGCACCTTTAAAATGAGATGTAAATGAGTGATGGTCTTCCAGTCAGGGTTGTTGGGGGTCCCTGGTCGTCACGGCGATGCTCCTTGTCCCAGTCCCGCTGTAGACCATCTCGGGGGACTTTGACGGGTGTGGTATTGACAGGTGCAGAGAGGTGCCCTGTCACACAGCTCTCCCGGAGGAGCGGAGGAGACACGCGACAGGAGCACAGCATGTCAGGTGTAACATACACATTTACAAGTCAAACCAGACGAGTCCCAGTGGAGTGTATCAGTACTGGGGGACGCTGGTTCTAGTGGTGATGCTAACGAGAGCTTTACTATGCATTATTGTCTGCACTGTTTAATTAAAGGAGCTGTATGAGGCCTGCGCTCTGACAGTTTTAAAAGTACTACAGTCACATCTGAATCTGTGTGTCCAGAGCCTTAACCTGCAGATAGAGACACACACACGTTTGTCTCATTCTCAGTATGTGGACAGGCCTCATGTGAAAGCTCAAAACCTCCAGAATTCACTCACTGAGCTGCAGAGGCTGCACTAGCACTGATTCATGATTGGCTGCAGTTGCTGGGGGTTAGGGAGGGACCCTTCAGATCAGAGAGAGGCATTTTAGGTTTAAACCAACTGGATTTCAGCATTGAAACTGGCAACACAAATGACAGACTCATGTGAGGCTCATTCTGCTTTTTGATTGGATAATTTTCTTGAGAATTATAACTAAATGTCCAGTGTTTTTGTAATTAAGAATAAATCGTGTGTTACAAAACTATATTTGATTTGACCATGTTCACCTCGTGTTTGGGGACACAGTTAGGTCATGTTTATGCAATTTAAAATCAAACTCTTACATACAGTTCTGTTTTTTAAATAATGTGATCAATCAAATTGTAATACACCTTTCAAATACACTGTTTATGTTTTATATATGCACAAAATGGGGTGAAGCGAAACTAATGTATGGCTCCATACACCAGAGTTTCAATGCCTTTTAATACAAAACTCATTTGTAATTTCATGTGAGAGAGACATGTTTAAAAGCACACAGATTAGTCTAGACAGAGCAGTACCTCCAGTTAGCTTCAAACCCCATGTTGATGACATCAGCAGCAATGTTTCAGCTGGCCATCACTACTGTTTGGACTTGGTTTTGACCCAATTAACTTCAAGAACACCTAAAATAAGACTTTGTTGGTCCCATTTTGTCCTGTTTTATTTCTACCTGTGTTTTTCACTCTGCTCTCCTCATTTCCCTTCACTGTACTCAGAAACAACAACTTATGCAAATGAGTTAAAATTTTTCCACTTCCACATGAGCAACCCTGTGATGTTTTTTGGAGGTCAGACTCAAACGCGCTGTACAAAAATAACTTCAAAATGTACATGGGATGCGTACCGGGACTACTTTTCTTCACCAGCGGGAAGCGAGGTTACGTTGTCTGGAGTCGTGAGCTGCCAGACAGGTCCAGGGTGCTCCATCTGCCAGGAGACGGAGGAGAGAGACGCGTCGCCACGGAAACGCCGGAACATGTCTCAAACTCCACAGGAAAGATGAAAGTGATCAGGAACACAGATGGTGGAGCGGAAGATTCCATTATGCAATGAGGTGGGTGGTGTGGGAGTCGTTTTGGATTTTGTAGTTTTTTTCTGGTTTAGTCCTGGTTTAGTACTTGTTTAGTCCTAGTTCAGTCCTGGTGTAGTTCTGGTTTAGTGAAGTCCTTGTTTAGTCCTGGTTTAGTCCTGGTTTGGGCCTAGTTTAGTCCTAGTGTAGTTCTAGTTGAGTCCTGGTTTAATCGTGGTTTAGTTCTGTTTTAGTCCTGCAGGAAGTGGAAACAATAAAGATGTGGTCCAGATTTAGACCTGTTTGAGCAGATGGGACAGTCTCCTCGATCCGGACGTCCAATGTGATCTCATCCATCTCTGAACCAAAGAAGGAAAAGTGTGAATGGATTTATGGAAGTACAAGTTTTCATAAACATATTTATAATTTTATATTTTATGTTTGAATATTGGTGGAATGTAACAGACCTTCGGATGGTCTGGGGATGTGGTTGGTCACTGTCTCTTCGCTCTGAACTGGAATCTCACTCGGTAAAAAGACTTCAGTAAACTAGAGAAAGAAATCACAACATGCCTTTTAATTTATCATTTCATAGTCCAGATTTAGATCTGGTTAAGATCTGCTTTAGTCCTGGTTCAGTCCTGGTTCAGTCCTGGTTCAGTCCTGGTTCAGTCCTGGTTCAGTCCTGGTTCAGTCCTGGTTGGCTCAGTCCTAGTTTAGTCCTGGTTAAGTCCTGGTTTAGCCCTATCTTAATTCTGGTTTAGTCCTGGTTTAGTTCTGGTTTAGTCCTGCTTTAGTCCTGGTGAAGTTTGGTTTAGTCCTGGTTTAGATCTGGTGAAGTCTGGTTTAGTCCTGGTTTAGTCCTCATTAAATTTGGTTTAGTCCTGTTTTAGTACTAGCTTAGTCCTTTTTAAATCCCCATTTAGTACCTGATTCTTGGCTTTTCTACAAGATAATATTCTTGTGTTGTTCTAAGGCAAAATAATGGTATAAATAAATAAGGCCAGATAAATCCCAAAGCAAACCCACCTGTATTGAAATAAAAGGGTTTATTATAGTCTTTATTGGCTGAAATGTTCCTCAGTAGAGCTTTAATTTATAGGCTATAGTGGAAATAAGATGCCGTTTACAAAGCGTGAATAATGCATAAACAGGACCATGACCAAAAGAGCGTATCACTATTGTCCCTGTCTTGTCATTGATCACCATTCCGTTCATCGATGTGCATTTATTATAATAGAAGTCCTTTGTGTATACGGAACAGTGACAGGGACCAGTCTTAGCCTACAGCCCCGTGACCTTTGACCCAGGCACGAGGTCACACCCCCGAGCGCCCCCTCCCCTTCCCCTCCTCCTCAGCAGCTCTCCCACCGCATTCCCCTCATGGGCTAACCATAGCTCCAGCCCCGCCTCTCCAATCCACATCTAAAGACCGCAGTTGTGTTTTCAATTAAGGGATCTGTGTTATGCTAACGGTAAATGGTCACGCTCATTTATACATGGGTTAAATGTCTTGCCCAAGAACACAACGACAGCATTCATCTGTGGGAGCCGGAATCATCCAATGATGTTTATGTCGGGAATGGGATTCAAACCGTCAACCTTCAGGTCAAACACTCTACCAACTGAGCTACTGTCTGGGGTACTACCTGTGTTATGCTAATCTGATTTATGGAACTATAATGTCAACAACTGTGCTTCATTTAAAGTGGTTGTACTAGATTTTTTTCATGTAAGATATAAATGATGTCTAAGGGCCCCATTTCTGTTCAAATATGGATTGTCTTTCCTAACAAAAATTGCCTCCCCTCTCAAACCATTTTTCTTTGGCTAAGATCTGTACCTCACCCTTTGAGATGGAGATGTACAGCAGATTGGGGTCCGGAGCTGCCCTTCCGACGATGTTGGTACATTCTCTTATGGAGTGGCTGTTAAGTTTCTCCAATATAATGCTCACTCTTCACTACACTGAATGGAGTAGACCACATTGCTTTGTTTGTGGCTCGGGGTTTTGTCCTTTGGATGAACCATTTTCTGTCTTAAAGTGTTTGTAGGTTTCTCTGAATTCTCTGAAGCTTTTCAGATACACCAGCTGTATAAGGAATGGTTACACCTTTTTTTCTCAGTTCAGATTCCTTGTTGCCCTGTTTTTTAGCTCTCTTAGATCTACTGAAGGCCCATTTTGGATATCCACAAGCCAAGAGAGCTTTCTCCACGTTGTTCCTCTTTCACTTTTCCCTCTGCGTTTGTGGGCACCACTTGAGCTCTGTGTTGTAGTGTACGGATAACTCTGAGTTTGTGCTGCAGTGGATGGTGTGAGTCAAACAGCAGGTTTTGGTCAGTGTGTGTGGGCTTCCTGAAGACTTCTATCTGGAGTAAGTGAGGAATAACTTTGGACCACTGCAAAACATTTAAAATGAACTAGTTCTGTTTTTCATGTCTTTAAGATGATACAAACTTGAAGGCCTACAGTGCTTGAAGTCTTCAGGTGGAAATCCAGAAAAAGCCCTGGTTTTAAAGTCCATACACCTCCACTAGACTCAATTTTAGTTCTCAAATTGCTTAGACTTCTGCATCTACACTTTGAAGGTAACAACTGTTTTAGCCTCAGCTGAAATTAGGGATGGGACCATAAACAATAATATTGTTTATCGTGATAAAAAGTGTTAACAGTAATCGTTCGTGGGACTTTTTATATAATTGTGAGAATGGCCAACAAAGATAATCATCATTATGTAACCAGAATGTGCAGAAAAACCTACTTCTCCCTGATGGTCTCCTCTAGATCACTGTTGTTTTCACAAAGTACAATATTATAACAGTTGTTTGAATATTCTCCTCTTCATAATATTCTAATTATTCATATCCAGAACATTTTTAAACTTTAATCATTATTGTGATATAATCGTTAATCGCAATTATTTTGGCCATGATAATCCATGAATCCTGATTTTATTCTTGGTTTAGATCCATCTTTTTATAGTTTTGATGTAATCCTTGTTTGCTTCATTTTTACAGATGTCTGTCACCTGGTTGCCTCCATGATGAGATGTTATTGCCTTTCCTGGATTGTTCCACAATATGGCATTAAATCTTGCTATTATTCAGTTTCAGGTGTTCTAACTGCTCAAAAGTACTTTGAAAAACATGCCCTCTAAAGCCCTCCACACACTACAGGATCTTTTGTCAATTTAGGACCCAATTTGCTTCTGCCCAGCTTGAGGGAGGCATGACCTGACTTTGGATCTTCGTGAGCGATTTATGTGGTCTCAGTCTGTGCGACTCGGAGCTGCTCTGTCATATCGTAACCTCAAAACATCACCACGGCAACAGCCAATAAAACAGAGCATCAGGGACAGACGGAGTGATGGACACAGAGGCCCAAGATACAAACTCAGGAAATGGTGAAAATAATTTAAAGACGACTTCATTCCTCACCTCTCATGAAGTTGCAAAGTTAAACTGCAGCATCCCATCCACATTATCCATTAGAATGTGTCCTCTGCAAATAATGGCCCCCAGTCCAGAAAACAGAGCTGTTATCCAGTTTGAAGTGTTCTAAAAAGCAAAAAAGACAAGAGTAGATCCTCACGTGTGTCTTTTTACATCCACACATTGAGGATCAGTGTGAAGTTTTTGCAGATTAGTGACAGTAAATATGACTCTACTTCCGGTGTAGTTTATCGTCAGCCTTCTGTGTGTTGAAACCATTTATCTCACCACTTTTAGCTTGTGGTGTGCGGTCTCTTCACTTCAGTCTGTACTCGGACATTTAAAATCTCATACGATTCTCCTCATGTCTGTGGTCTGAGCTTTTTGTCGCATGTTTTAAAAATCATTTTAAATTGTTTGAAAATCCTGTAGTGTGTGGCGTTCTTTACTGTGAATGGAGTCACCTCTTCACAGATCTGACTTGTAACTTGACTTGGTGGCACTACCTGCTTCTCTACGTGGATATAGATACATTTAATGCCATACTGTGGAAAATTCCAGACAAAGCAATAATATCTCTACGGAGACAAGCAGCTAGCCGGCCTTCCAGTAGAAAAGTTGTTTTGAACATCTCCAAATTTTAAACCACTCTAACCAACTCTTTCCTACATAAATTTTGGTCTTTTTCATTAGTTCTGGATCAGATCACTCGCTTAGTCCTGGTTTAGTTCTGTATTAGTCCATATTTGAACCTGTTAACTCCGTCCCTGCCATTACCATGCGTCTCTATAATCAATTAAACCCATTGTACATTCTTGAGACGTGAGGTCAGAGCATGTTTCCTCGGGGGGCTTCTTTATGCCGTACCCCCCTCCTCGGGCTTCTTCAGCGGGGTATGGAACGCCCAGCGCTCCCCTCCCTCCTCTGTGTGGTATGTAATTAACGCTCTTTGATTTATTCGTCTTCGCTCATGAGGAAAAGCTTTGTGGAATCCGTCTTGATTGGCCCCACAGTTGCAGGGGCAGAGCGGGGCGTCTTGTGTGGTAACATTTGTCTGACAGTGAATGGAGAAGATACAGAGGCAGATAATGATGGTTCTTTTGGAGGTTGCCAATGCAGGTTGTAATGTCAGCTGTGCTAAATTCTGCAAGAACGTGTTTGAGCTGGAACCACAGACAGACATAGTATAAAGAAGTTGACTAAGGGAGTGTGATGTCACCCATAGCGTTCGACTACAGTCAAATGAAGCTCATCGAGGAATTTGGAGCCAAGTTGCATATTAGGAATTCTGACCGCGAGTATCATAGCAACCAAAGAGCCAGCCCGGAGGTTGTCAATCAAACCTGCTAGGAAGAGCAACCTTGGGGGAAAGAATGCACCTGATTTATCTGTTATTAATGCTCATATCTTGAGTTACGGACACAATAGTGAAATAAAAATACCAGGATCATGTAGAGAGGGTTAATATGAACATTTTAAGACCACAAGCCTGATAGTAGCAGTAACGGAGAGAGGGGCGACAGTTTTCTAATGTAAAGTGAATTAGACCCAGAGTTGATGGAGCCAGAAGTGTGTCCGTGCTCACTTCCTATTTGGAACGCGGTGGCTAGCAGGTTAGCTATGTCCATTTATCTGTACAGCCTATGGCTGGAACCAATAAAACAAATCAAAAGACTTCTAAATTAAAGCTATCATAAGTTTATGCAAATTTGACCTATTTGCAAAAGACGTGAAGGGCAAACTGTTGGGCTTCTCTCTCACACAGACTTTTTTTTAGCAATTTCATCTTAAAATTGTTATGCTTGTAAAGTATTTCCTCCATGAAAATGCTTCAGCATTGGTTTCCTCTGGTTGCTCCAGGCTCATCACAGACTCATATGTGTAGAATTCTGAACTGAGTGAAAGCCATCAGGAAAAGGCAGAAGGTCCAGACGAATACCTGAATCTGATTCAGGGCTCCAGGCTTTTTTGGGGATCGTCCCAAAACCAGCCCGAATCTCAGACTGAACCATCCTGAACCATTTCCTTCCGTTCCGATATATTCAGGTTTAAAGTTTAAATGTACTTTATTTGGTATAACAACGGTGAATCAAAAAAATTACAAAAAAAATTAAATCGTTTATTGAAAAAATAGACAAAAGCTGGTTGTGGGGAGCTGGGTCATAGGCTGAGGTGGTCTGTGAGTGTGGGTCTAGTCCAAAAAACAGAGTCTGAAGAAAAGATGAAAAAACAAACTAAGTAACTAGAAAAGTGCAACGAAAAGAACTAGGCCAAGCAGTGACTATACCACAGAGGATAAACTGAGGATCTGGCAACGTGTGGGTGAATGAGCCGAGTCTTTGTACTGCAGAGGTTGTAGCTTGATTGGCAATGGGCTGCAGGTGAAGAGTGGGTGGAAACCATTGGTGAGGGTGGTGTCAAACTCTCCATCCAGCTCCAGGCACACAGAGACACAGAAGGGAGGGGGGAGACAGCAACTAACTGCAGCAAATAACTGGAATCCTGGCATTATTATTAATATTAATATTTTAATGAAGTATTTCCAGTGAATTTCTGTCACATATTGTGCAACACATAAATTCAATAAATTAGTATTTAATCCATTATTAGTTAGTTACATTGGTTGTAGCTGCTCTGTTTGTTTTGGTTCACTTGGGCACTTTACCTTTGGCTTTGCCTGAACCACAGTGTTGCTCTGTGATTGGTTTGAACCACTGGTTAACCGAGCAATCACAACAGCAGGATCCGGGCCAGATGGGTTCTCGTGAGTTTGTAAATTTCCAAATATTGTGATAATTCCTCTTGCTAGCCAGGTTACTGTTCCTCTACTACCCAAACATGTGCTAGAGTCGAGCCAGGACTCCCCTGAAACAGAGATTCTGCGACAGTAATTAGGTCATCGTGTTAGGTTAAGAGCTGTTGATCCGAGCGCGGTGGGCTTGGGCCAGTGTGCGCCTACTGACTGACTACATCTATCAGCGCTCTGAATCTCAACAGGACCAAAGGTCAGTAATAACAATAGTAATAGGTGCACTGTCAGAAGTACCTAAAGCTGAAGATTTGCAGAGTTTGATGAGGACACCAAACGACTCACACCTTGAGCAACTCCACACTTTGTGAATCAGACCAGTTCATGTATGAGCCTTAACTTGTTTGTTCTAATTTTACCCAGAGTTCTGTGGTCATGGCCATCTCACTGTCTCTGAAGGACTGTTAAACCCAGGTACTGTCCTCACACACCCACCACACCACACACTCATACAGACTGAAGCTCACTGCAACCTCACGAGAAGCACATCACCTGAAGGCAGACGTTTGGTTTCACTTGGGTTAACTCCTCTAGTCTAGTTTAGATTGAGTTAGTTTGCTGGACTAGACTTTTTTTTAATGCATGTCATGGTATTTGTACTGGTTTCAACATGTATTTTTTCCTGTTTAAATTCAAATTATCTGTCTATGTATGAGTATGATTTATTATTGTTATTTCTTTTAATCCAGAGCAACAAACTGCACAAACCAAGTCCAATATACAACAAAAATGTAAGATGTATGTAAGATATATTACTCTATTACTCATTTTAAAAGTCCACCATTTGCTTGACTCCAACGAGATGTCTTTGCCTGGGAGGTTTCACAATATGGCATTAAAATCAACTTGCATTTATTCCTTGAAAAACATGCAGTCCTACCTTCTGACTTGTAACTTGGTGACGCCACTTGCTTGTCTCCATGGTGACAGCTTAGTGTGAACAATTCCAGGAAATCCATAACATTTCCATGGAGACAAGCAGGTGGCAGACCGTCCACCAGAAAAGTTACATAGTTCACCTTTAACTCATATAGTTTTTGACTTTAAAGATGCCATATTACGCAAAATTTACTCTTGTGAGCTTTAAGATGTTCATCAGAACCTCCTTAAAAACACACCTGGAGTTGTGTTTTGTTTCATTCACACATGTTTGAGTAACACTTTATTATTAGTCTATCTACATCTCCAAAACTCAAAATGCTCTGTTCCATTTTGTGATGTCATGCAGTGGTCATTAACACGTTAACCGCTACCTTTGACCTTTAGTTCAGTAGAGACTGTCAACTCCAGGGCTGAAATGACCCAAATGATTCTAGTGAAGTTGTGTGGAGTTTAAAAACACAATGGAGCACTTCCTGTATTACCACATGACATCACAAGGTGGAACGGAGTGTTTTCAGTTTGTGAGAAGAACTCAGCCTAAATGTGCAGGGTTTGTGTGTTAAACATGTGTGAATGAAACGAAACACAACTCCAGGTCTGTTTGTGATGAGGAAACGACATTAGAACATGGATCGGAACATAGCCTAATATGGGCCCTTTAAACTCACAGCTGTTGGCAGGGCTATGCTAGTACCGTGACTAGATAATAAATCAGCTAGCAAACACGGTGCTAGCTCGCTGAGTGTTAGCTGATTATGACACAACGCCATAGTAAATCCAGAGCAATCATTTGTGAAGTAAGAACCATTATTTGGAGTTGTGTGAGCATTCCAGGTGAGGTTTTGAAACACGTTGGATTTGAAGCAGGGCGTAGCATGGAGCGATTGTGCCTTTTCAGCGAAGTCTAGCCCTTTTGGTAAATACTGATTAAGACGGGTTCACTCACTATGTTTGTTGTTTTGTCTGTTGAGAAGGGCTGTGTGGTAAGAATGGGTTTTTTTAGCCGAGCCAGATGAACGACTCAGTTTCCTGGAATGAAACAAAATAGCTTTAGGAAGTTTCTCGTTCAAAAGTAATTCCACCAAAATTCATTGTTTTTATGAAATTGTAGGAAATTCTAAGTGTTTTAATGGGTGACAGTGGCTCAGTCGGTACAGCGTTTCTCTGCTTATCCGAAGGTTGGTGGTTCGGATCCCGCTCTCGACATAAACATTATTGGTGGAGGTCAGATGCGATTCCAGCTCCCGCAGATGAATGCTGTCATTGTGTTCTTGGGCAAGACACTTAAGCCACCTAATCCCTAGTGTGTGCGTACAAATACTGTGATGTACTTGTAAAAGAGTCATCGTAGGTACTATCTCTAGAACAATAGGTTTCAGTCACACTTTCTTTCTCCGAGATGTTTTGAGGGCATTTGACTATTCAATCCATTGGGTTTAGAGCGAGAAAAATCAGCACCGTTCTCAAAGCAGTTAACAATTAAAATAATTTGATTGGTGTACTGTCTGAATAGTTAGTTTTTGTTAGCATTACTGTGATGGCAAACTCCTCCTTCTCCTCTGGCTTCTGAAAGTTGTGAAAAGTGCTTATAAACTCATTGTGGTGAGTTTTTAGGATGTATGTTTTTATTCTGCACTCTGCTTTTGTAATGTTCATTTTATGATGATAGAACTTTTAATCATCATCATGTATTTCTTTTAATTTAAAAAAGTAACTGTATCCGATACAACCAAATAAAAGAATAATAGTACTGGAATAAAGTTACTCAAAATTAGTTTTCAGTATTTTTGGTACATGTATTCAGTTACTTCCCAACACTGGTCATTGATAAAAAGGCAACAAAGGCATATTGCGTTTAACTTAGAATATAGCTTGAAATGTTCTGTGTGACTTTTACACCAAGAAAAAAAACCCCCACAAAAAATACAAAATTTGAACGTTTGGTAACTGAATGTGTAAACAATTGTTGGATCTGTGTCAAGTGTCTAGATGTTCGTACTGTTGTACAGTAGTACAAAAGTCACTTACACTTAATGGTGCTGTCTGCATGGTTAGCTTTTGTTAGCATTAGCGTGATGGCAAACTCCGCTCTGGCCTCTGAAAGTTGTAAAAAGTGCTTATAAACTCATCGTGGTGAATAGTTAGGATGCTCAGAATGCATAAGTTAAGTGAGGAATACCTTTGGACCACTGCAAACTGCTTAAAATGAACTAGCTCTGTTTTTCATGTTTTTAAGACGGTAAAAGTCAGGTACGCCTTTCGCAGTTAAGATGTCCATTGTATTTCCTCTTTCCTCTCATCTCATCCTCACGTCCCTCCTCTGTGTGTGGCATCCATCTTGCTAGCATACCACCTCAGAGACCGGCGATCGCTAACTGCGGCTAATCGCGCGGCTAAATTTAACATGTGGATAAGGCTAAAGCGGCCCGTATCAAAGCCCGCGTTATCTGCTCCCTCTGTAGATTATGGAAGTGCGGCAGATCTGATAACCATGTGGGATCAGTGTGGGCCAAAACATCTGGGAGACTACCGGCCCCACAGAACCTAGGAAGGAAAAATGGAGCCGCCTGCCAATTTGTAATGAAAAACAGGCTTGGAAAGTGGTTGGAAAAGGAAGAGCATGTAAAAAAAAAAATATTGTGATAAAATATTGTTGTCAAAAATATACCAGATTTTTTTCATGTAAAGTAAAATTTGCTAAGCAGCCAAATTGTGCTTGTGTCCGCTCTACAGTTATAATCTATGACACCAGTGGATTGTTGTTATAATTTGGACATTTTGAATCACAATATTCATCTAAAACGACATAATTAAAGAGACAAGTCCGTCCGGCAAAATGGCGTCTTGAAAGTCCATTAGCCATTAGCCTTGAAGATTGCTCAGACATGCATGAATTACTCCAAATTCAACTTGGAGAGGGTAAATGAGAAGAAAACAACTATAGCATGGCTTTGAAAAGTTAATTTTAGGTCTATGGAGTTACTGTTTTGCTTGGAATGTCCCGTTGTATGGCATTTCCGGAGTATAAGTCGCACCGGAGTATAAGTCGCACCAGCCAAAAAATGCATAACAATGAAGAAAAAAGCAAATATTTCACATATAAATTGCATCTGAGTATAAGTCGTACCCCTGGCCAAACTATGAAAAAAAGTGCGACTTATAGTGCAGAAAATACGATATATGTCTTTAGAAACAAACAGTAACACCACCGGACTAAATTACAGGCCTGATTTGTGGAGAGGTTTGGTTTGTTTTTTTTAAGGTTTTTTTTTTTTTTTTGCAATTAAAACACTTTTAATTGAATAAATGCAAGATATATATGTTTAAAAGCAATAACATCTCTATGGAAATAAGATGAAGCGCTCCCTCCACCAGAAAAGTTCCATAGTGCACCTTTAATGAGCTATTAAAACAGGAGCATTAGGTCTAAAATATTCATATATCATATCGGCTAGTTAAAAAAGAACAAAACAAAACAAAACAAAACAAAACAAAACAAAACTGATATGGTTATATTTGATGATTGACAGGAGCTCCATGGTAATGATGAGGGGAGGGGCTTCACAAACTAGAACTCAGCTTTTTTTGTTATTGACAGTGAAGAATGCTTATATTTATTTACAGAATACTGAATACACAAATTGAAATGTATGAGTACTCTATTCTGAATACTCTGAATACTTTCACAGCCAGGTACGATGTATCATAGGGCAAAAACATGACATATACTTACAAACAGCTTTATGGCTTTTGTTTTGCATTTATGTATGTTCAATTAGAGATGAAAAATCACAGTTGTTGTGAGTTGTGTTTTCTTTTTTCTCACTAATACTGTGCAGTTCAAAGCCAAAATGATGTGATTAAAGGGCCTGTATTACACTATGTTCTAATCTATGTTATAATGTTTCCTCATCACAAACAGACCTGGAGTTGTGTTTTGTTTCATTCACACATGTTTAACACACAAACCCTGCATATTTAGGCCGAGTTCTTCTCTCAACTAGAAAACACTTTGTTCCACCTTGTGATGTCATGTGGTAATACGAAAAGTGCTCGACTGTGTTTTTAAACTTCATACACCTTCAGTAGAATCATTTGGATTTGCAGCTCTCTACTGAATAAAAGGTACAGTTTACCTATTATTCAGCTGTTAACCTGAAAACTACCACTACATGACATCACAAGGTGGAACAGAGCATTTTGAGTAATAATAAAGTGTTACTCAAATATTTGTGAATGAAACAAACCTCAACTCCAGGAATGTTTTTGATGAGGTAACAACATTATAACATAGATCAGAAACTAGTACAAAATGAAACTTTGAACGTTTAATAAACAATTTCTAGATCCTTGACGTTCGTTCTGTTTTCTGCCCTTGTTCAGTCACACTAAAGTCACTTACACTTAATAATAATAACTGTGGTACATTCAAAAAAGGACTACAGGAAGTACTATCGCCCATGGCAACCTGGTGCTTCCTGTCAAAGAGGTCAGTGAGTTGCAGAGCCTCTTAGCTCGCGGTGGCTAATTGCAATCATCAACGTGATCAGCATGAACGAGCTAGCCACCCAGACTGCTCCAGCCCAGCGGCATCATGGGAAAAACTTAATGGGCAGGGATAAGAAAGTTAAGTAAGCAATTGTTTCAGCTAAGTCAAGGTTGTGGACTCAAACATTGCGCTGTGAACTGTAGGAGGTGATGTGGGGTAAGTGTCTTGCCCATGGGCACAGCGATGGGGGCGGGATTTGAACCAGAAACTTTTCAGCGGGTGGTCAAATACCTAACTCACAAATCCATTATTATAGACTTGTCATAAATATGTCCTCTGTAGCATGGACACTGGCGGTGAAGAGGAGGATACGGAGAGGCTGCGGAGGCTGACAGTTCTGCTGCTGCGGGGAGGAGAAAGAGTGTATTTATATGACTCAAGATGTGATTGGGTGAGAGGTTAAGGCAGCTGTTTGTGATTGGATGACAGGACAGAGTTGACGAAGATCTTCCAGAATGAGCACTGAAACGAAGCAAAGGATCATGGTCTATGTAGTTCTGTATTAAGTGTTAGAAAGTAAGTAATGAGACTCAGAGGTGCAAAATGCCAAGTTACAGGTCAAAGCTGTGGAGAGGCAAGCCTGCTCACAGTAAGAATGCATGTTTTTCAAGTTCAACTCTACTCGTACGTGTCGAAGTATCCGTAAATGCCACTGTTTATTGTTTGATGGGCCTAGCTAGATAATACGATTTTTTTATTAGCTTTCTACCATGTTACAACGTTGTTCCTTCATCAAAAACATGTCTGAAGAGGTTTGATTAATCTAGCGATCTCTCCCAGGCCCTATCTGAACCCTCCTTACGGTTAGCAGTAAGATTCTGTCCAATGCTACGCCCACAAGCAGTAGTTTCATTAGCGGGATGAACGCCGATGGTGTTGTGATAGCGCTCTGAAGGGGGAGTGACTTAGCGTGGAGAGCAAAGGGAGGAGGGACTCAAAACTAAAGGGGAACTTGCAAACGTGTTAATACGTTGTTTTCGGCGAATATAGCAATTTCAAAACAATAAAAGGAAACATGGTGATCTAAATATGTTACGTGTTACAGTTAATACCCCATAGAAATGTAATATCCCCACTTTACTTGTTTTTTAACCAATTTATAACGACGCTCCCTCTCATTAGTTGAATCAAAGTCGTGTATTTCAGTTGATCCATGCATGTTTGAGTACCCTGTATTGTTGAGTGCTCTGAAAACATCTGATTTCAACTACCACCTATCTCCACCCACTTGTAGGGCTACACAATCTACTGCTGTTACTGGAATGAAAAGGACTGAAAAGTATGAATGGCACATATGGAAGGGAGCAAACAAAACTTATTTTAGATTTAGACCCTGACGAGGCACATCGGTGAAGTAAAAACTATTTCAGGAGCAAAGCAAAGGGTGGATACTCTGAGGATTTGAAAATAAAATTAATATATAAACAATCTTTTGCTACATAATCCCATATATCTTGCTTCATATATGTATAAAGGCACTGAATGAGAAGTGTATCCAAACTTTTGACTGGAAGCGTATTTTATTTTATTACTAAATAGTGGAAACCCAACTTGACTCACGAAGAACATGCAAACCGCGCACCACCTGACCTGAGAATCAAACCTTCAACCTTTTCATCGTGAGGCAAGACTCGTCACTTTCCTGGTATCATTCAGCCTTTCACCGTTTTGTAGTTCGTGTCCATCCATCTCGGCACGTCCAAACACCTTGTCAGCGATCGGTCCGGTCACTTCCTGTTTACCTGTGCCTCCGCTTGACCTCGTCCCCCCCCCCCTCTCAGGGCGAGCACTTGACAAACGCTCACAGAAAACACCCTCTTCGTTCGAAAGGTTTAAGGCAAAGTTTACGCAGAGTTGAGCCACCCCAGGCGGCACTATGTCCACTGGGGTTTGTGTGCTGAGATAACACGCCTGGCTCTATACTTCCTGGAGAGAGGGAGAAAGAAAGAGAAGGAGAGAGAGAAGAGAGAGAGGCTAGAGAGGAAGAGGAGAAGGATATAAGAGAGAGGGGGCAAAGAGAGAGAGAATGAGGACAGAGAGAGGAGGAGAGATAGAAAGGACAGAGAGAGGGGGGCAGAGAGAGAGAAGAGGAGAGAGAAAGGAAGAAGGCATGAGAGAGAGAAAAGACAGAAGGAAAAAGAGCGGGAGGAGAGAAGGAGAGAGAGAAGAGAGAGAGGAGGAGGAGAAGCCTAGAAGAGAGAGGGGCAAAGAGAGAGAGAATGAGGAGAGAGAGGAGAAATAAAAAGGGCAGAGAGAGAGAAGGGGAGAAAAAGGAAAGGAAGGAAGGAGAGAGAAAGGAAGATGAGAGAGAGAAGGAACAGAAGAAAAAAGAACAGGAGGAGAGAAAGAGAGAAGGGGGACAGAGAGAGGAAAGAGAAAAGGACAGAGGGAGAAAAGGAGAGAGAAGGGCAGAAAGAGAAAAGAAACAGAGGAGAGAGAAGAGAAAGAACAGAGAGAGAGAGAGAGAAGAGAGAGAAGAGAGAGAGGAGGCAAAGGGTAGAAGAGAGGGGGCAAAGAGAGAGAGAATGAGGACAGAGAGAGGGGGGCAGATAGAGAGAAAGGAGAAGAGAGAGAAAGGAAGAATACATGAGAGAGAGAAAGAACAGAAGGAAAAAGCTGGAGGAGAGAAAGAGAGGGGGAACAGAAGGAGAAAAAGGAGAGAGAAGGGCAGAAAGAGGAAAGAAACAGAGGATAGAGAGAAGAGAAAGATCAAAGAGACAGATAAGAGAGATAGAGAAGGGAGAAAGGAGGCTAAGGGTAGAAGAGAGGAGGCAAAGAGTGAGTATGAGGACAGAGAAAGGAGGAGAGATAGAAAGGACAGAGAGGGGGGAGAAGAGAAGAGAGAAAGAGGAGAGAGAGAAGAGAAAGAACAGTGAGAGAGAGAGAAGAGAGATAGAGAAGAGAGAGAGGAGGAGGAGGAGGAGAAGGGTAGAAGAGAGGAAGGCAAAGAGAGAGAGGAAAGAGAGAGACAAAGAAAAGAAGGAGAGGGAGTAAGAGGAGAGCGAAAGAGAAGGAAAGAAGACAGAAAGAGAAAGATGAGAAGATAAACAAGGGGGAGGAGAGATGGAGAGAAAGAAGAAAGAACGAGAGAGGGGGCAGAGAGAAAAACGAGAAAAGGATAGAGGGAGCGAGAGAAAGAAAGAAATAAGGAGAGAGAACAGATTGGAGACAAAGAGAGACAGTTCAGTTCTCTTCATCTAATCACACAATATTAGTTTTCAGTAACTTCACTTATAGGAGAGGAAAGAGAAGAGAGAAAGGGGACAGACGCAGAGGAGAGAGAGAAGACAACAAACAGAGAGAGATAGAGCGAGGGATGGCACAGAAAGAGGAGGAAGGGGAGTGCCTTATCACAGGTGAGGTATGTTTGAAAAGTGACATGAGTTTGACAGAGCGAGGAGCACAGTTTGTGTTAGGATTTGGCTAATGGACTTTGAGCTGTTCAAGCTACTGAAAGGAAAAAAAAGAAAAAAAACTGGATGAGCTGGAAAGGAGGAGTTTGAATAATGTCGACTACATTTAAAAAAAAAAATATTTCAATTTTTTTTTAATTTCTGAGTTGTCATCTTGAAAAAAAGAAAGAAATCCAGTTGTGGGCAGTAGCTCAGTTGGTAGAGTGTTTGTCCACTGCTCTGAATGTTAGTGATTCGAATCCACGTAAAACATCATTGGCTGAGCGATCAGATTCACTGACCCACAGGTTGGTGGTGTGATTCCAGCTCCCAAAACTGTCGTTGAGTCTTTGGGCAAGACCATAGACTGTATATATAAATGGACATAGCTAATGCGCTAGCCTCCACATTCCGAATAGGAAGTGATCATGGGCGCGCTTCCGGCTCCATCGACTCTGGCTCCAATTCACTTTACATTGAAAAACTCTCATCTCTCTGTAACCGCTGCTGTCAGACTCTTCATCTTGGTCTTAAAATGTTCGTATTAACCCGCTCTACATGATCCTGGTATTTTTATTTTGCTATTATGTCCGTAAATTAAGATATGAACATTAATTTGATGGAAATTTAAGTGTGCTCATGTTGTGAAGAAAATATTCCTATCATCTTTAAATGCATTTGATCTGTGTCAGTCTGTCAGAGCCAGACCAGACATTAACATGTGTGAAGGTTCTGTCTCCATCCCACCGGAAACTCTTATGTTCTTCTACCTGTCTAAGTGTAAAAGTTCATTATCTCATGGGTGTGAAACAAAAGTCACTGCTTTGAAATGTATGTAGCTTTGTCATTCTGGTATAAAAACTGAGAGCTCGGGGGGGGAACTAGGGGAAGACTAAGGACCAGGGGGTCCAGGGGGTCCCCTATAACTGCTCTGGCCTCGATGAGCTTCAGTTGACGCTGTGAGTGACATCACACTCACTTAGTCCACTTCTTTATACAGTCTATAGGCAAGACACTTAACCCCCCTCGCCCCCAGTCTCTGCGTACACTGGTGTATGAATGTGTGTGTGAATGGGTGAGTGGTTCCATGATGTAAAGCCCTTTGAGCCTTGAAGGTGGAAAAACACTATATAAAAATGTGATTGCTTATCAGTTCCAATCTTGCATTTTGAAATAATCATTCACAAAAAAAAAAGTATTTATTTCTGTTCTATTTAAGTGTCTCTCTCTTCTCTCTCTCTTTCTTTAAAAACAGAGGGAGAGGAGAGAGACAAAGAGAGATAAGAGAGATAGAGAAAAGAGAGAGAAGGAGAAGGGTAGAAGAGAAAGATGGGGGCAAAGAGACAGAGAATGAGGACAGACAGAGGAGAGATAGAAAGGATAGAGAGAGGGGGGTGGAGAGAGAGGGAGGACAGAGAGAGATACAAAGAAGAGGAGGAGAGGAAGCAAGATGAGAGCAAAAGAGAAAGAGAGAGAAAGAAAGAAGCGGAGGAAAGAGGGGAAGAGGAGAAAGAGAGAGGGGACAGAGAGAGGAAAGAGAAAAGGAGAGTTGGTGAAAGAAAAGAGAGAAGGACAGAAAGAGAAAAGAGAGAGGGGCAGAGGTAGAGGAGAGAGAGAAAGAACAGAGAGAGGAGAGAGAAAGAGAAATAAGAATATTGAGAAGGGAGAGAGGATGAGAAGGGTAGAAAAGAGAGCGAGAGTGGGGATAGAGAGAGGAGGAGAGATAGAAAGGACACAGATTGTCATGTTTAAGTAGAAAGGGTGACATTTTAAATTTATTTAGTTTCAACCATAGACTGTATATATAAATGGACCTAGCTAACCTGCTAACCGCCGCGTTCCAAATAGGAAGTGAGCATGAGCGCGCTTCCGGCTCCATCAATTAACTTGTTAAAACTTGTCAATTAAAATGTTCGTATTAACTCGCTCTACTTGATCCTGGTGTTTTTATTTCACTGTTGTGTCCATAACTCAAGATATGAACATTAATAACAGACGAATCAGGCGCCTTCTTTCCCCAAGGTTGCTCTCGCTAACGTTAGCAACATGTTTGATTGACAGTGTAGCTAAGCGCCCGCTCCCTGCTAAACCAGCGATGCGGGCAGGAAGGGGCGTTACTTTCAACTGCCTCGCTCCGGATTGGCTCTTTGGTTGCTATGATACTCACTGTCGGAATTCCAAATATGGAGCTCGGCTCCAAATTGGCTCCTATAACTGCTCTAGCCTCAATGAGCTTCATTTGACTGGAGCCGAACGCTATGGGTGACGACACACTCACTTAGGCCACTTCTTTATACAGTCTGTGGTTTCAAAATATTACATTTACCAACAAACCATGAAATATTACTTTCAATTCCTTTTCTGACAATAACGTTTTTAATTTTTTATACTGTAATTCTTTTTTTGGTTTCTCAGTTGTTTAAAATTAACGAAAATGATCTCCCAGTGAATATATCGTTCTTAATCATCCATATTGGGAACTTAAAGAACACAGGGACTAAGTTTAACGCTACTATTAGCAACATAATGCTAACATACATTTACAAACACATTCTGGTTGACCTCAGATCATTGAATAAGACAAACAAGATTTATTTTTAATTGAAATATATTACGTAACTTCCTGTATTGGACCATTTGGCATCTGCAGCTACAATAGAAAGCCCTATTGTAGTCCTCCTTTTAAATGGAGCCTTGACCATCACGTGCAGTAAATGTATTGTACTGTAACACAGGGGCTTTTCTCAGGAACTCTGGATGTTTTTGTAATGGCTTCCTCCCTTTGTCACCACTCTGCCATGCAGTTATGAGGACTGTAGATATTGTACAGGCCAATACTCATTTATGAAACTATTTGCAGATCAAGAAAAATGAAAAGTTGGACATCTGGATGATTACGAGTAAATGTTTGTCTGGTTTTATTGTGTTTTGACGATAGGACTTTTGTTACTGAAGTTGTACGGGTGATAGTACCATTCAAATTATTACAATGAAAGTAAAACTAGCCATCAAAAATACAAAACTAAAATTAAAATGCTGTTTTAATGTTACTGCCAGCAAAAATGTAACAGACTATTTCCAAACCAAAACATATTGTGCTTGCGTCTGCTCTATAGTTATAATTTATGACACCGTGGATCATTATGTTATAATTTGCACATTTTAAATCGCAATATTCATCTAAAATGAATTAATAAAAGGAAAAAATCTGTTGACTTCTGCGTTAGAAAACTGTAGTGCCCAATGGGAGCTGACGTCGCCGTAAACGTCATCACAGCAAAGAGCCGTGCAGCTGTTGGCGCCTCCAATCTGCTAGCTGCACATCACGTTAGCGAGGAGTGGATTTTTTTTTTTCATTTGTACCAAAATGACTACACAACGCTGCCGAATCCTGCGTGTATCCAGTGTGAGGAAGTCACTAAATACATGTACCAAAAATACGTATTCTGAATCGCTAATTTTGAGTTCTAAATTAAAAAGAAGAGGATGCACGCTGATTGTGTTGTGACGGCGCTCTGAAGGGGGAGTGACTTAGCCCAGAGAGCGAAGGGAAGGGGCACTCAGAGCGTCAAAAATGAAAACAAACTCATTAAGCATGTTGATACGTCGTTCTCGGTGAATATATAATTTTCAAAACAATAAAAGGTAACACGGCGATCTAAATATGTTATGTGTTATCAGTTAATACCCCATAGTAAAGTAAAATATTCCCTCTTTAAATCAGGTACAGGCCCTTTAATCTGTTTATTTGACTAGTCTTGTGTTGACATGGTTCCACAACAGCTCTACTGTTCCTCCCATCATTCTTCTTCACAGCACTGTAAACCAGCTACAGCGCGTTACCACGTCGCTATGCTATTCCGCAACAGACTAGCCCGGTTAGCTTAAGTATTGGCCCTCCCGTCGACATGATGGCTGACATGGGAAAAAGAGCTTATTTAGGGCTAATGTATTTCAATTAGCGGCTAACGTTGAAGGGAAAACGGATATCCGCCGTTGGGACTGGAGTATAGGGCTGGACTGTGTAAGACAGAGAGGGCACAGGCTATTAGCTAATTAGCTTAATGAGGATGACGGTGCAGAAAGAATGTACTTCCTCCTTTTTCCTACTTCCTGTCACCTGTCTGCCAATCACAGCCCAGAACAAAAAGTTTACAGGTGCTGTGCCGGATTTTTACAGTTTTAAAAATGTGATTGTCATTGTGAATATCCTCATTATTCACCATGATGAGTTTATAAGCGCATTCCTGATTCTCTGAAAGTAAAAGCCTTATAATTAGATGGAGCGACTGTTTAACCTCAAGAGCTGCTTACACAATATAAGTACAAGTAGTAAAGTACTGTACTTAAATACAAATTTTAGGTATCTGTACTTTACTTAAGTACATTTTTTCACTTTTAAAACTGAAGAAACGGCTTGGATGAGCAGCAAAACGTCTTCACTCCTACAACTTTTTATCCAGTTGACAGATTTTACTTTTGGCTTTTACTTTTTTACTTTTACTTCAAGACATTTGAGAGCAGGTATCTGTTCTTTCTACTCCACTACATCTTGAACAGGACTGAAAAGTAAAAGTACTTTTTATTATAGTTTGAGACTTATTTTTAACACATTCATAGTTTAGGTAAACAAAAATATACAAATAAAAACAGCTAGAAAAAAACCTATCAATTCAATTGTTTCTGTTGAACAAAATTCACCACAAATCTGTATCAAAATCACTGCAATTGAAGCTTCGTTAGATCTCAAAATCTGTGTGAAATACTTTTACTTTTTACTCTTTAAGTGCATTTTTAAACTGTACTTTTATACTTAAGTAGATTTTTTCATGTGATACTTTTACTTTTACTTGAGTATTTTTAGCACCAGTATCTGTACTTTTACTTAAGTAACAAAATTGAGTACTTCTTCCATTTTTGGGTAAGACACATTTTGCACAAATACATAGGAAAAACTGGTACATGGCCTTTAACTAGTTGTTGTTTTCAAGATATGCCCAAAACGAACTAACTTTCTAGAGAGAACACAATTTAAAGGTGCAATATGTAACTTTAAGACTGCATTGAGTCTTACACACACATCAAAATTGGGACTATATCTGGATCTAAACCAAGACTAAATCAGGACTAGAACAGGACCCAACCCGGTATTGAACTAACCAGGTCCAAACCAGAACCAAACCAGGACTAAACCAGGACCAAATCAGGGCCAACACTGTGATGAGGTCAGCTAAGGCTCAGTCAAAGAAGGACAGAGAGATGACGTATGAACAGACATTACCTTATTAGAACTGGTCTGCAGCTAATCTTATTAAAATAAAATGTGTTTGAAGCCTAATCTCCAAAATGTGCAAAATGTTCTTCACTGAGATGATCCACACAATGAGGTGAGTGGTGTTTGCTCACGTTTACATCGCACTCTTCTGCCTCTGTTGGGCACTCAGCTTTTCTCCGCGGGATCTCATCATATTTCCACATGTCAAATAGAGGT
Source organism: Periophthalmodon schlosseri (assembly GCA_000787095.1). Classification (NCBI taxonomy): domain Eukaryota; kingdom Metazoa; phylum Chordata; class Actinopteri; order Gobiiformes; family Gobiidae; genus Periophthalmodon; species Periophthalmodon schlosseri. Next base: position 55,916 of record KN485908.1, read on the forward strand.
TATGCAGATGACCTCACGACCTCTGGAACTTTATTAGTGAGCGGCAAAGTGTCGTTTCAGTCGGTGATGAGACGGGTCATTCCCTCTGGAACGCCATATTTGGTGTAGAAAGACTGTCGCATTGTTGTAAAAGTCTGTAGCATTTCAGAGCTAGCTGATAAGCCTAGCTATTTCCAAGCAAGGTCGCCATGGATACAGGAAAAACAAATCACACAATCCTTCTGTCCTTTGAACTGTAGATGCTGCACTTCTTAGGTGGTCAAAATCCCCAAATTTGAAGTTAAAAATTCAAGATAAAAATTTGTAAAAGTTTAAAAACTGCTCAGTGTGCCAGCCAGTCAGCCACAAGAGCAGCCAATCATGAAGCGTACCTTAAAACGTTGCGCAGTGCTCCTTAAAGATAGTTGTAGTAGTAGTTAGGGTATCAGGGCACAGTATTACTGAGTCAACTTCTACTAGTGCGAAAAGTACTTGTAGTAGAAGTAATTAATATGTAATTCTTATGATTATTATATCGTTGCCATAGTACTACGACTGTTCCTATTAGGAGGTCTAACAGTAGGCTACTATCAGAAATAACAGCAGCAGTCGCAGTAGTAGTACCAGAACTAGCTCTGAGTAAGTGCTTGTTGAAGTAATAGTAGTAAATTAAGACTAATGACTTTCAATTAGTGGTAACTTTGAAGGGCTAATTGATTTCCGCAGGGAGGCTAAGGTGAAGGGGTTGTACAGTGACAGAGGAGAGGGAGGGAGGGCATCTGGGCATAAATACTGCTTTGTGTGTAGTGGTGAATTAGCGCTAATGTCCCAGCATGTCCCTGGACAGAGGACACAGAGGACACAGAGACAGGACACGGCTCGCGCTCACAGGAAGGACTTGTTTATTCCGAATTGTACCACTTCCTCCCACTGCGACTCTATGAGCTTTTACTACTGATAATAAGGCCAGAGGGAAGGGACGAGATGTAGTAGTAGTTGTAAGTAATAGTAGTACTTTAAAGGTCCAATAGTACACAAAAATTACTCTTATGAGTTTTAAGCCATGTTATAATGCTATTACCTCAAAAACAGACCTGGAGTTGTGTTTTGTTTCATTCACACCTGTTTGAGTAACTCTTTATTATTAGTTTGTCTATATCTCCAAAGCTCAAAATGCTCTGTTCCACTTTGTGATGTCATGAAGCGGTAGTTTTCAAGTTAACAGCTATATTTTACCTTTAATTCAGTAGAGATGGGCAATTCCAGGGCTAAAGGTGTGTAAGGTTTAAAAACACAGAGGAGCACTTCCTGTATTATCACATGACATCACAAGGTGGAACAGAGTGTTTTCTGTTTGAGAGAAACACAACTCCAGATATGTTTGTGATGAGGAAACAATATTAGGCAGTAGTCATACTTATAATAATGATATATAGTAATAGTACTTGTAGTAGTAGTGGTAATAGTTGTAGTACTAGCAGTGCATGGTTAGCTGATCCTTGTGGTTCTTAAGTAGTAGCAGTAGCAGTAGTAGTAGTAGTAGTAAAAGTAATAGTATTTATTAACATCTAGGAATCTACTGTTACACCTTCATCAGAAGCAATTGTTTTAAATTGAAGGTGGGCACAGTGGCGTATCAGTTGGCACCACCTCATTGCAAGAACGTCCCAGGTTTGATTTCCAGAATGCACAGTGCTGAGAACTCCATTCACCCGCAACAACGAGGTAATTCTCCAGACGAAAGGTTCACATCAAGATAATAATTCAATTACTTTTACTTTAGTACTTTCTCCTCTGATGTGTGTGGTAATTCAAAGCCCGTGCTCCGGAAGCTTGTAGTCCATGGATGAGATCAGAGGTCCTAAGCAGGGACTTCCAGAGCCCAGCAGGAAGTGAGGTGCAGCGGGAGGGAGCGCGACAGTCCCCCTACACCCTACCATCCTCCAGCCTCCTCCACACTCCATCCTCCTCCTCTTCTGTCACATAGGAGGAAGGATCAGTGGATAGAGCGCTAGTGAGGCCTTTCTGTGTGGAATTAAAGGTGCACTAAGTAACTTTTCTTGGGGAGCGATCACCAGCTGTTTGTCTCTCTGGAGGTTCCACAGTATGGCATTTAACTGCTAACTCCCGGGACACAGGACACCAGACCAAGTTGCAAGTCAGATCTGTATTGATGATTTCCATGTATTTTTGTGCTATAAAACATCTGAAAAAAATAATAAATTGACCAGGATCAAAATATGAAGAAAACTTGGTTCCACCTTGTGACATCATTATGTGGCAAAACTGGGAAGTGTAGTTTGGATCTTTTAATAGCTCAAATTGCATAAAAGTATCAGGTATATGAAATTCATAGTCTGCTATTGTTTTAGCCTGATTTAAACTGCTTCACTTCCCAGTGTTCTGCTGCTGGAGGATCCTTTTGCCCCATGCATGCAACCTCTGTTTTTTGTGTCATTTTATGATCCGAAAATAAGGCAGCATTACCTGTTAGTATACATTTAAGAACTTTCAGATTTCACTATATTGCACTCACTTACCCTACAGTACATTTAATGAGTAGGCTACAGAGTACTTAAGTAGCACACTGTAAACCCTAACACTGTAACCAACCAATTCATTCATAATTTCAAAATGTGTGTAAACAGATTGAGTTGTATATGTCCATACTGGAAATTTAATTCCCACCAGGATACTATTTTTTAATTAACAGTGAGATTAATTTATAATTTAAGAGTTAACCTGAGATTTACATCATGACGTCATCGAGCTTTCTGCCTGCTTGATGCACGAAGCTGAAAAAATCAAGATGGCTGACCGAAGCGTAGAAGAGTGTCCATGAGAGTGTCTGATACCACACACAGTGAAGTGTGTGCTATCAGCTACACATTCTTTGGCAGGTTTAGCTAAATCTTTTAGAGCTACATATTTTTGCAGATTTTGTACTGCCACCCAAACTCAGCTTCAGACCCATGAAGTTAGTGATTGAGAGTTTACTTTGAAGACCAAATCCAGACACGCCATTGATGTACAGGCAGGGACACAGGGACAACGTCCCCAAGACTATGTCATGATCTTGAATATTTTCTCACAGTGAGTGGATTTCCCCCGGATGTTCTACGTGACCTATTTGAAGGTGTTCCCATGGAACTGGCCCTGTGTTTAGGTGAGTTTATACGCTGCAAATATTTGACTCTGGAGGATTTGAACAAAAGAATTTCCCATATCAACACACGGACAAAGTGACAGGCCACATCCTTAAAAAAAATTGCTGCAAAGTGAACCATAGGTGGCACCGGGCATGAAAATGCAACCAGGCTCAGACTGCTTCCTTTGGTGATTGGTGAGAGAATCCACAATGAGATGGTGCATGGTCTGCCTTCAAGTTGTTTTCAGGTTGTTTTTTTTTTTTACTGATTTTCAACTCCACCCGAAACACATAATGGAACATTATCCACAGCTCTTCCTCTTCGGCCCTCCTGTCCACTTTTGGACAATGAGGTTTGAGGGCAAACATCGATTTCTTAAGAGGGTTGTCCATGACACACAAAACTTGAAAAATGTGCTCAAAACATTAGCAACAAGACATCTGGAAATGGCAGTTTTCTACCTTAGCTCTCCATCTTTCTTTAAACCTCACTAATCGCACCTCTGTGCTTGTCTCAACACTTCCTGGAGTCGCAAAGGTGACACAATTCACTCCACAACAAAAGTAAATGTTGATGGCACTATGCTGTTGGCATGTTTGTCTCTGTTGGTTCTGAAGGGGGGGTTACCACCATTTAGCAAACTTGAAAGCATTTTTCTTGTGGATAACCAGGACTGTTTGATAGTGTGTACCATACCAGAACTCAATGATACCTTGCCTGTGTTTGCATACAGCTTAGAAGGAAAACTGTTCATAACAGAGAAGATTTATAACAGTAAAAGGCATCTAAAGCTTTGTCGCTAATGTACCATTGTACAAAAAAGTGCTCCTGAATGCCCATGGATATTAAAATGTGCATCCTTTTTGGATACAGACAGACAAGTTCAGACCAAGACTCGATGGTGAATTTACACTTGATTATGAGGATCCCAACTTCAATCGGATGCTGAGCTGTCTTGTAGACATTGATGAACTTTTGTTCAGGGAGTAATGACTCCTCTCTGGGAAGCTCAGACGCAGATATACTACCTCATGTGCCGTTATACCAGCATCAAAAGCACTGGCCCAGCGCATTCACTGTACCTGTCTTTTCTTTGGATGTTGAGTATGTGTGTGAAGATGGAAGCAGAGTTTATAGGGCTGTAGATACTGCGCACCCAGCCCTCACAGAGCCTGGAAGTGAGACGGCTTGGTATGGCTGGAAAATCCGTTTGAAGCACAAGAAACTGAGACGTTCTGAAGTCAGCTTTCTTCCCAACTTTCCTAAAGGCGAGAAAGTTGGAACCGATGAGACCACAAGTGAAAGAAGAAATGGAAAAGACAGAAAGAGATCAGCTTCTTACAGGAAGAGGAAGGCAGACTACATTTGCACTGCAAGATAAACCAGAAATGGATCTTCTGACTTGATGGCCCTGCAGATGGAGTCACAGGTACATTTTTAAAATAGCTTTTCTGTTTTGGTCATTTATCATTTTAAACAAATACACTATTTGCACCTATCTTATGTGTTTTTCAGTTTCATTGCATTATCAATGTGAATCTCCACACATTCTATGCAGAGCTTGACCACCATACACAGGCACTGATTGGACTATACAGGCAGAAGGCGTCACACACAGGCAAGATATCAGAGACCCTGCAGAGAATACTCAGAGAATACGACTTGCAGTATCAGTTACAAACTGTGGAACTTTGTTGACTCTGGTTAACTTTTTCAAAAGCTGTAATGTGAGTATGTCTTAAAATCAGCAGAAAAACAGCAGAAAGTAACAGTTAACTGATAAGTGGGGTTGGACATTTTCATTATTTCCTTTATTTTCTGTCATATTTCATTATTAAACTTACTAATTACTAAAACTTACTAATTACTAATAGTAATTATACCATTTGTATTTGCAGCAACAAGGTAAAGCAGATATGCCCGACTGCCGTGTGCTCTTCTGTCATCATCCCCAGACATTTTCAGAACAGCAAACATCTCAGTCGTTCTTGAAGAAAACATCTCAGTTGTTCTTGAAGGAAACATCTCAGCCTTTCTTGAAGGAAACGTGATGAGTGAGCTTCCAACTGTGCCAGATGCATTCTGCTGCTGTTCAGACTGATCTATGTCTGGTGAACACATTCACCTTCATCCAGAAAATGGTGATGTGCCTCGATGACATCACTGTGATGAAACCACTGAAGAATGAGCTCTTTAAAGATCCACTTCGAAACATTCAGAGTTCAGGGAGCGGTTTTGTTTTCTATTTAGTGCTGTATTTGATGCTAAAAAGATTTTATTTTTGCTAAGACATTTTTTCATTTCAATATTTTATTTTTGCTCTATAAACATAAGGCACTTTGATAATAAAACAAATACAGGGGATTACTGGGGATTAACAAAAAGCTCTCAAATGGCTACTGTAGATACTGTAAATACTGTAGATGGTTCTGTTTGCCACTAAATCATATAATACATTTGTTGGTTTTAAAGGCTTGAAGTTCTAAAAAAAATATATTTTTTATTTTGAACAACAAAAGTTCAATTGGGCTTGTCAATAATTCTTGAACAATGTTGTGGATTATAAATTTGGATCAATGAAAAGATCTATGGTCAAACTAATTTCAAATCCCTACAGTAGTATTAGGTGCATATGGAGCATGACGGATGACTTAAGGCAAGGCAAGTTTATTTGTACAGCCTGATTGGTACAAAAAGTAATTCAAAGTGCTTTACAGAATAAGAAAGACATTAAAATCACAATATAACAAATCAAAACATAAATAATCATCATAACATGAACATTAAAAGAGAAGAGTGCAGAATAAAAACCTTTCCGTCATATGCACAGCTAAACAGAACTGTTTAGAGCCTGGATTGTGACCCCAGCCCTTGGGACAACGGATGGAAATTAGCCTTTGGCTATAATCCGGCGTGTTTACGCTCATGTTAAATCATGTCTGTTCATTAACGCGCAATGTCCCAACCAAATAAATAAATAAATAAATAAATAAATAAATTTAACCCTTGGATGCACAACCTACCAATACGTACACTCTTCCACGAGTGGGGTCAAAAATGACCCCAATTAAAATCAATGAGTTTTTGCAATAAACTGGGGTTGTTATTCTCAAAATCTTTAAAATGAAAAGTTGTAATACTTTCATATTCCAGGTATTCCTCATAAAACATGTTTGTGACATGAGGCCATTTGCATTTTTATTTATTTTTGCATTAATTTTAATTAATTGCAATTTTTGTATCACTACCCCACGTTTCCACAAGTGGGGTCAAAAATGACCCCAATTAAAATCAATGTGTTTTTGCAATAAACTAAAGACATTTCTCTCATTTTGGTTAAGATGATATATATTTTGTTCAAACAAAAGAGTGATCTCATTTTTGACATGTACGGTACTTTTTTTTAACTTTTCATTCACATTTTAGCACTTAACAATCAAGCAATCAGGTGTCAAAACATGTTTTGTGTGTCCCTATGTCTGGAGGACGAACAGAGAACATTCAACAGGTCCAGAGACCATAACACTGTCCACGCAGATGTACACACACAAACAGCTTATCTCCTCCCTCTCGCTGTGTGCAGCTGTCACAAACTACTTGCACACAGGGGTGCTGCGTTTCCAACAGCAATCAGTGGCTTTGTGATCTTTGTTTCTTGGACACAACTGGCAACTCTTTCTCTTCTGCTGGCCCTGTGTGCTTCTTTCCTGTGGCCGGATTGCAGCAGTTTTTGTCACTCCACACCTTCCCATTGCTTCAGTGATGTAAGTTGGTAGGGTCGTGGTACCTTCCGGTCGACTTTTCATGTGAGGTGTCACAAGCTCCTTTGAGAGCTCTGTGAGGAAGTGTCGTCGTCCATCGGTGATGCCTGTGTAAAATTCAGGGTGCTGAGCCCAGAAAAATGAATAGACATTCAGAGCATCGACATCAATCATGTTGTACCAAAGCACCATGGGCCACCTCTGCATCTGGCGTTTGCAGGTGTAGTTGCCAACCATCTGATCCATAGTATCTATTCCTCCTTTGATCTGGTTGTAGAAGAGGATCACTTCTGTTTTTTTTTTCTTTTGGCTGTTTTCATCCACCATCTTGCTGTGGTGCATTGTGCTAAGCAGCATAACAGCCTTTCCATTTTTTCTCACATAGCTGATCATGGTCATGCTGCCATTGAACCCAAATTCAGTGCTGTGGACCTCTCTGGACCTGGAAGCCTTCATGACTGGAGGAATGTCTGGCTTGTTCTGTCGCAAAGTTCCCACAATAGTTAGACCCTTCTCCAGGAGATGCTCTGCAAGAGGCACACTGGTGAAGTTGTCAGTGGTGATGTTGCGACCTGTGTGTCTGAATCCACTGCACAACTGACGGACAATGTTTTCCTCGAGATTCTTCTGCATGTCTTACCCTGGTTGTCTCCCTAGGTACACAATCCCATCAATTGCATATGGGGTGCATGCATCACAAACCCAGAAGATCTTTATACCGTACTTGGCGGGCTTGCTCGGCATATACTGCAGAATCCGGGTCCTCCCTCTGAAAGGCACAAGATGTTCATCCACTGTAACATCCCCAGTCACTGGGGATGAATACTGTTAGCTACTGTTAGCTAACACAATACTGTGTTGCCTACATAAATGCAACACTGTTAGCTAACAACAAAGTAGGCTAACCTGATCACACATTTCACATATTTGATCATTAATTTGATCACACATTATAATCTGTCAATGAGAAATAAGTTCATAAATGGAGATAATACTTACATGTATGTTGCTGTGTAAAAATGACCTCCTGGGTGGTGAGACTGCTGACATCAGATGTGTAAGTGGGACAGTATTGACAGTAGGAACTGCTTGGGGTCATTTTTGACCCCACTTGTGGAAGAGTGGTGTAGTGATACAAAAACTGCACTTTCTTAAAATTAATGAAAAAATAAACAAAAATGCAAATGGCCTCACGTCACAAACATGTTTTATGAGGAATACCTGGAATATGAATATATTACAACTTTTCATTTTAGAGATTTTGAAGAATAACAACCTGTGGGGTCATTTTTGGCCACATATGCATCTAAGGGTTAAACATTGTCAGGAAAACTGTTCCAGGTTTTAGCTGCATTAAACTGAAACGCTGATTCCCCATGTTTAGTCCTGACTCTGGGCACCAGCAGGAGGCCGGTCCCTGAAGTCCTCAGAGTGTGAGATGGTTCATATGGCACTAACATGTGGGAGATGTACTTTGGTGCTGGGCCATGGAGAGACTTGTAACAAGCAGAGCTGCTTTAAAGTCTATTCTCTGAGCCACAGGAGCCAGTGCAGAGACCTGAGCACAGGACGCATGTGCTCGTACTTCCTGGTTCTAGTCAGGACCCGAGCAGCAGTGTTCTGGATGTACTGCAGCTGTCTTAACGCTCGTTTGGAGAGGCCAGTGAGCAGGACGTTACAGTCTAACCTACTGGAGGCTAATAATGGCTTTAATGTTACTGTTGAATGTGAAAATCTTCTATGTAATATAACATACACTTCATGTGAATTGAACAGTGATTTTAAATAAATGTCATTATTATTTTCATGACTGGATCAAGTGTTTTGTGTCAAATATGGATTATAAAGGTAATCGTTTTACTAGATTGGATTATTATAATTAAGTTTAATGAAACTACAGTATTTATGCTGTACAAGATTAACATTATTAGAGACAATCATTATAAATATTTATGTTATTTAAAAGTAAAAAAAATAAACATAAACATCCAAATCTGTTGAGTTTAGTGAAGGTAGAACTTTTCTGCTGAACTGTACTAAAAGATTATATAAAAGATCATAATATACATATTATACTTGAATGAATGAAGTACATTTACATGGAATACTTTGAATTCGTACTCTCCTCTGTTGCCCTCCCTCCTCTCTTTCTATGACCCATGTTTTGTCTCAGATGAAGAATGGAATAGCGTTCCGTCCTAAGTATTGTTTACGTAACATGGCACCCTCCTCCTCTTCCCCCTCCTCCTCCTCCTCCAGACACAGGGGCCTTTGGGAAGTTGGGAATCCCCCGTTCGGCCCTCACATCCTGGGGCAGAGAACGAGCACAGAGCAGAGGACATCCATCAAGAGGACGAGCTGCATCTGCTGCTGTGTGTGAGGGGGACACAGGGACACAGGGACATCTGGATGCTCACGGATGTCCACATGTGACATATTATGTGAGGAATGTAAGGAGGACATTAAAGGAGCTGTATGTAGCCTGTACTATTACTATTTTTACTAGGTACTACAGGTACTACAATCACATCTGAACCTGTGTGGTCAGATCCTTCACCTGCAGATAGAGACACATATAAGTTTTTCTCATTCTCAGTATATGGACAGGCCTCATGTGAAAGCTCAGAACCTCCAGAGGCTGCATTAGCACTGATTCATGATTGGCAATAAAAGCTATATTTGATTTGAACATTTTTACTTCATATCTAGGGACACAGATAGGTCAAGTTTATGGAATTTAAAACCAAAATCTTACATACAGTTCCAGAACATTCTTGCCTCCCAGCAAGAAGGTCACAGCTTTTTCTCCCTGTGTCTGGGTGGGTCTCCTCTGGGCACTCCAGTTTCCCCCAACAACCCAAAACATGCACAATAGGTCAAACCCTCCAGCTAAGCTAGTCCTGACCAAGGCTAGCACTAGATCTGGAGATGTGACCCTGAGCGCTGCAGAGAATGAATTTCCTTCAAACAGTTTAATAAAGTATACCATAACCTTAATCTATGTGCTGTACCTCCATAACCTATCCTTGTTAAAGGCGCTGTACCTGATTTTTACTGTCTGAAAATCAGTTTATTTTTTTTTTACAGTTTGCAGTTATTCCTCTTACCTTATACATTCCGAACATTCTAATTATTCACCACGATGAGTTTATAAGCACTTTGCACAACTATCAGCGGCCAGAGAGGACTTTTGCTGTCGCGTGATGCTAACAACAAATACCATGCTAACCATGCACTTCCTGCTTTATTCTTATAACTGAATCTTTCTTAATAAAGCCTATATGATTAGAATCTTGTTTTATTTCCCGCTGACTTCGTTCCCAGTCCCTCACACAATATGCTTTTGTGGTGCCTAAAATACAGAGCACATTGTGTACATTTGTGTTGCCCTCACAGAACCAGGACGTGACCTCCACCTCCTCTGTTCATACATTTCACTAGGGCAGTTATGGGCACATGATTCTAATAGTATTAATGCTCCAATACAGGAAATATGAATGGAACCCTGATGGCTCTGTACTGCTGTGGTCTGTGTTTTCTACTTGTCCTGGAGGTTGGAGGTGGGAGGGGGGCGTGCTGCGAGTCGCGCCCCACATGAGGCTCATGTGACTGGGCCCAGGTCCACAGAGACAGGGCCTGTGTTTCCCAAGCCCCCGGAAGTCCAGCTGATGGGGCTGTGAGAGAGGGAAGAGGAGATCATGAGGTCATTTTAGTGTGTGTGACAGTCACCGAATAAAACTAGGTCATATCGTATAGAAGCGTATACATTTATCATCATATGTACCATCTTTTTGTGCCAGATGCCCCTTCTCTCGCAAGTGCCTTGTCTTTCTGTGAGTCAGCTCGCCTCTCCACAGATCTTACTTGTAACTTGACCTTGTGGCAGGGCGGTTACTGCAGATATTGCCTGGATATGAGGCGGTCGGCACCATGTTAGTTCTATCAAATGTTTTTTTCTATGGCTATTCACAGACGACTATAAATCTAACAACGAAAAGCTCAAAATCACCTAAAGTCGAATTTAATACTGATATTTGGGCAGTTAATGCATGTTTCCTTTGGAGTTTACGTTTGTTTACGTTAGAGACTAGAACCAATATGGCAACTCTTTTTACATGCGTGCTAGGAAAACACAATAAGTGGCCTAGTCCAATTTACACAGATTTGCCAAAATTTGTGTAAACCGGAGAACTATGAGTGAGATTCCGTGAATCAAATTTCAAAAACTCCAATAACACGTCTGGAGAAACCGATACTCAGATACCTGCTGCATGTAATGGCACAGTATGATTTACATTAGGTGCAGACTAGGAGAGGCGTTCAACTGCAAGGGGTAAGAAACAGGCAGGAGAATATTAGACGTGTTTGGACATTTACTCACTCGTTTTAGATCAGCAGTGATGGCAAACTAAAGTCTCTGCACTGAGCACATGTTGCTTTGTTTTGCTATGTTAAAGTGAAAATGAAACTTGTGAGTAATGCAGTTCTTAGCATGTCTGAAAATCTAATTACAATATTACGATGTTATAATGTTGTTTCCTCATCACAAACAGACCTGGAGTTGTGTTTTGTTTCATTCACACATGTTTAACACACAAACCCTGCAGATTTAGGCTGAGTTCTTCCTCTCAAACTGAAAACACTCTGTTCCACCTTGTGATGTCATGTGGTAATACAGGAAGTGCTCCCCTGTGTTTTTAAATCACAGTAGAGAACTTACTTCACTAGAATCATTTGGATAATTTCCGCTCTGGAATTGCCAATCTCTGCTGAACTAAAGGTAAAAGGAGCTGTTAACTTGAAAACTAGTACTTCATGACATCATAAGGTGGAACAGACAGCTTTGGAGATGTAGACAGCCCAATAATGCAGGATTACTTAAACATGTGAATGAAACAAAACTCAACTCCAGGTATGTTTTTGGAATGAAAAAAAACTCAACTCCAGGTATGTTTTTGATGAGGTAACAACATCCTAACATGGCTTAAAGCTCACGAGAGTCCATTTTGTGTAATATAGGACTTTCAGTGCATCCCCACTTGCCTCTGGCCACTCCAGTTGTGCTCGTGAGGCTATGGAAGAGTCCTGGCCCTTGAACATAGTGGAGGTCACTGAGTCCACACAACGACAGCTGGAGAAACACAACACAAATACAACGTTTATGACCAGCACACACATCCACACACACGCCAGGTTCAAGGGCTGTGTGGGGACATACACAGACATTCATTTTGTGGAGTCAAAGCCAGTCACCTTAATCGTCCCTAAACCTAACCTTAAACCAGACTGAGCCAATAGATAAGGACCGTACCACATTTTCAAATGCTGACATAAAGTACCACCAGGTTAAGAACTAAACCAGGTCTAAACTGGGTCATACTCAAGCGTAAACCAGTCCAGGACTAAACCAGGGCTAGGACAGGACTAACTTAAGATTATACCTGATCGAAATTAGGTCAAACCCAAGTCTAAACCAGGACTAAACTAGGTCAACTGGAATGCTCAAAGGAAGGTTATAGCAGAGGAGAATAAATAAGACTTTTGAGTTTTTTGTGACATAATGACTCTGGGTAATTATAGTCTATTAAAGCAGACCTATTGTTCTTGTGGCTGTTATAGTTAAACTCTATGACACCTGCGGATCATAATGTTACAATTTGAACATTTTCGCAATATTCATCTAAAACGACTTAATAAAAGAAACAAGTCCACTGACTTTCGCATTGGAAAACTGCGGTGCCCAGCTGTTGGGAGCTGACGTCGCCATAAACATCATTACAACAAAGTTGTCGTCACCTCCTGCGAATAGCTGCACATTACACTAGCGAGTAGCGGATTTTGTACCAAAATGACTACGTGGTGCTGCCGGATCTGTGTATCACCAATTAAGAAAATGAAACTGGAGAAAAAAGTAAATATGTCACAGTGGGTGTGTACCGATGATGGTGAAAACAGGGGTTGATCAGCAAAATGGCGTTTTGAAAATAAGCTATTAAAAATTGCTGAAACATGCACAAATACCTCCAAATACAACTTCAGGTGAGTAAATGGTGAGGGGAAACAACTATAACGTGGTTAAAAGCTCTGAAAAGTCCATTTTGCAGAATAGGTCTGATTGAATACACCATATGGACACAACCATTGATAATTATTCTGTTTACTTCATGCCTATCACTATAAAAGATAGATTCACTAACTAAACTGAATTTTTTTTCAAGATTTGATTGCATTAGTTTGGTAGAACATGGGCGCTGTATAAAGTAAAAATACAAAAAAGCCTAATTATCAAAGTATTAAAGGGAACATTAAAATGAAAAAGTCCAGCTCCAGTCCAGTATTCTTGAATAGAATTCTACAACATGTCTGCTGGAACAGGACATTCTTTACTATAGGTTACCATGGCAACGATCTCTCTAGTTCATTATTTAGAGATTTTTTTACGTAAATTAAAAAAATAAAATAAAAATTATGTTACATTTATAACTTAATATTTCTGGATTTTAACAAACTAAGAAGTGCAGCTTGTGCAGATTGAAAGTAAAGCACTATTGGATTGCATGATTTGAGCAGTTTGTTTTTCCTGTATCTACGGCGTCCCTGCTTGGAGATAGCTGTTAGCCAGATAGCTCTGAAATGCTACAGACTTTTTACAACAATGCAACGGACTTTCTACACCAAATACCAAATACCAGTACCAGAACAGAATCTTAACTAGCAACTAAGCTAACAAGACAACATAATGAGCAACGAAATGTCCACTCCAACTCCCCCAGCTGAAGGCAGCCAGAAGAGAAAACTGCTCATTACAAACTTGGACCTACAGCTGCCCGGACTCGTGGAGATAGCAAATTCATCTGACGCAAACCCAGAGGTCATGGGTAATGTTTGGATAGATGAAGTTGGTGATATACGTTACTGCTTTGAAATCCTTATTGATAAGAATCCTGTCAATACCTGCCTAGACGCAGATGCCAACTCACAAGCGGGATCGTCTTCGCACCAAAATGAAGTGAAACAAAGCGATCCCAAAGATGCTGAGATCCAACGGCTGAAGGAAATGATAGCCCAGTTTGAGTCTAAGGAGAAGGAGTATCAGCAGACCATCTCTGAGTTAAAGAAGAAGGGAGAAGCTAAAACCTCCCAACCTCAAACGGACTCTGGAATCATGGAAGCTAAAAGCAAGATTGGTGATGACCTTTCAAACCAGAATCATCAGTAAAATGAGGAAAATCAAAAGCTCAAGGAACACATCCAAAACCTGCAGATCAGAGAGGAGGACAATCTGGAAACGATCAAGACACTCCAAGCCAGGAATAGCCGATTATCTGCTACTGTAGATGAACTAAAAGATAATGCCAGAGCAAAAGATGATAAAATTCAAAAGCTCAGCGGTCAAATTCAGACAGAAACGGAGCGGTTCCTTAAGCTAGAGCGGTGTTGTAGAGAGGAACACAAAAGGATTGAGAAGGACTGATGTGTGTTGATGTCTGAACAGTTAGCTTCAAATGAGCTAAATGACAGAACTATTTTACGCAATGACTCTGGAACCAAAACTCTCCAGTTGGAACAGACGAATGTGGAGATCCCAAAACTCGGAAATCCACAATCTACTGAAGACGAGGAGTGTATTCAAACAATCGCAGACGTGGATGAGCATGAAACGACCCACGTTCATGAAGAACCTAAGCTAAGTCTGCGGGAAACAGTGGGTAGGCTAAACTTGCTAAGCCTAAATCAAGACAATCCCAGCAGTGATGAGTCCACCACCTCACCTGACAGTCCAAACACTGCCTCAAACACTAGTGGGAGTTGGACAAGTACGCTTCTGGCAGCAGGAGGTTGCATGTTAGCAGCTGGACCGCTGTGGAAATATGGATCAAGTTTAAAATCCTTTTTCTAATCGACTGGTGGAACTCAAATACCCAAAAAGTTGTATTAGTGGACTAATCATTTTATGTAGATTATAAGGATTTATATGGGACAACAGCAGAAAGGAGATGTGAGTGAGTTAGTGTTTTAGCTGAAGATTTTGTATTTAATTTTTAGTATTTATATGTAAAAAGGCAGATTAATAAATCACAAGCTGTTTATCTGGCTTCATATTTTTTCCTACTACTTTTGAAGGCAAGGCAAATTTATTTGTATAGCACTATTGGCACACAAAGTAATTCAAAGTGTTTTACAGAATAAGAAAGACATTAAAAACACAATACAAACAAATCAAAACATAAATAATCATCATAAAATGAACATTAAAAGAGAAGAGTGCAGAATAAAACCCTTTCAGTCATATTCACAGCTAAACAGAACCGTTTGGAGCCTGGATTTAAACATTGTCAAAGTAGAGGCCTGTCTCACATCTTCAGGAAGAATGTTCCAGGTTTTAGCTGCAGAAAACTGAAACGCTGATTCTCCATGTTTAGTCCGGACTCTGGGCACCAATAGGAGGCCAGGACTAAACCAAGACTAAACCAGAACTGAACCAGGACTAAAGCAGGAGGCCGGTCCCTGAAGTCCTCAGAGTGTGAGATGGTTCATATGGCACTAACATGTAGGAGATGTACTTTGGTTCTAGGCCATGGAGAGACTTCTAACAAGCAGAGCTGCTTTAAAGTCTATTCTCTGAGCTACAGGAGCCAGTGCAGAGACCTGAGCACAAGACGCATGTGCTCGTACTTCCTGGTTCTAGTCAGGACCTGACTAGAACTAGTTCTGGATGTACTGCAGCTGTCTTGAGGCCTGTCTTGAAGGCCAGTAGGCTGAAACTCATTGGGGCTCAGGCCCATTAAAACTAATAAAGATATTATAGACTTACATAAAGAGTGTCATGGTTTTCTGTATTTTTGCCCCTTACATTATACAATCAACAGAAAATAAGGTTAGAATCTGCAAAACATCAGCAGTGCAGTCCATATATTCACTCATAAATGGTTGCATTTATATAACGCTTTTCTGCCTTCAAGGCTCACACATTCATGCATCTGTGTATGCAGACACTGGGGTGACGTTTAGTGTCCTGCCCAAGGACACAACAAGAGTATTCATCTGTGGGAGCTGCAATCGCACCACCAACCTGTGTGGATCTGACCTCTCTACCAACGACGTTCATGTTGAGAGCAGAACTCGAACCGTCAACCTTCAGATCAGAGGACGAACATTCTTTTGAATTTGCAGTTGAAATATCTTTTTTGCAAATATTGTAATAAAAACAATACTTTTACTCCCTGAAGTAGGCCTAAGTACAGCATATTGTGTCAAGGCTAGTGGTTAGGAGTGGAATTTTTACTCACGTTAACCCAACTCAATGACAGTTACAACGACACCCTATTTTGAAAGGGAGAGGCATCCCCAATTAGTATTAGGTCACACAGGTTCCACCAGACTTACCTGGGATCTTTTACACTTCTCAGAATCTTTCCAAAGATGTAAGTATAATCACCAGTAAATCTCCACAAGTTCAGATGGGCATGATTGACAGGTGTATTAGCCAGGGATAGTCAGGGACGTGCATGTGTGCATGTCCACAAAACAAATATGGCTGCTTACAAGGAAAAAAATAAAGGAAAAAAGGTATTTCAAGGGACTGAAAAACATTGTGGATTTCTGCAGAATCAATGTGAAGAACTAAACTGTTAAACAATCAACGGTGATCCCCTTTGCCAAGAAATGTGTTGTGAAGGTGCATAATCATCTCTAACATCCCTTGTAATGAAAGCTTTGGAGAGGATTATCAAGCAGCACATGACTACAGCTGTGGCATCCCAGCTGGATCACCTCCAGTTTGGATACCAGGCTCAGAGAGGTGTGGATCATCATAGACTGTATATATAAATGGACATAGCTAATCTGCTAGCCGCCGGCTATGGGTGCGCTTCCGCTCCATCGACTCTGGCTCCAATTCACTTTCTATTGAGAAACTGTGGCTCCTCTCTCTGTAACTGCTGCTTTCAGGCTCGTCATTTTGGTCTTAAAATGTTCGTATTAACCCGCTCTACATGATCCTGGGGTTTTTATTTCACTGTTGTGTAAATCAAGATATGAACATTAATGACAGACAAGTTAGCCTCCTTTCCCCAGGTTTGCTAAGCACCCGCTCAATGCTAAACCAGCGGTGCAGATGGGAAGGGGCATTACCTTCAACAGCCTCGCTCCGGATTGGCTCTTTGATTGCTATGATGTCTAAATTCCAAATATGGAACTCGGCTCCTATAACTGCTCGCCTCAACCTTTTTTGGGCTTGTTCCTGAGCTCGGTTTTGTTTCACACCCATAAAATATGTGCATCTCATTAACGCTCATTTGACGGCGACACACATTTTACTATTTCCTTACTTTTCTAACTTGGGTCATTTGTTTTGGGCTGTTTTTCAAAGGTCTGGTCACTTGTTGCGCTCTGAAAATCTGGCAACCCTGCACACGACCCACCACATAGACTCAGCCGCAGCTCTGAATCACAGGCTCTGATTAGAGGTGAGTGCTACTGCTGCAGCTTAATGAGTACGTCCACAAACATTCACTACAACTGTGGTAAGTCAACAATGGACTCACCTCAAAGTACTACTCACACAGAATACACAGAGTACACAATCCTGGTTTACATGTGAGGCTGACCCAGTTTCACCAGAGCACCAGTGGTCAGACCAATCCTGTGCCAATATCTATGCAGCTCAAAATGCTAAATAACAAGGGCTAAGGGACGTTCAGGGCCTCTAATAATTTAGCATTAGCGCTCAAACTTTGTAGCTCAATTAATATTTTTTATATTAAATAACAAATATATAATATATATATATAT
>JACM01011243.1:0-11157 GCA_000787095.1 Periophthalmodon schlosseri
CACTAGGATATAGCAGGATTTGAACCGTCAGCCTGGGTGCACCTGAGCTGTTTTCCTATGAATGAAGATGCCAATACCACTGAAGCATCTGGATATGTAAGTAAAACTAGGGCACTTAGTGGGGCTTTGGTGAATATGTTGTGCGCATGGTGTATATGGAGTGGTGGGTTGAGGGTTAGATTCCCTGACTCTGTTTTAGAGGCAGGTGGAGGAGCTTTTGTCTGCTGGAGCGATATAAATACACACATAATCCTAAAGCCACAGCCGTGCAGCACGGAGAGAAACGCACCAACTGAAAACTCAGGAGAGAGATGTTATCAGACACATGTGACACTGCTGGAGGGGTGGAACTGATACAAACTACAAAAGGGAGTTAAGGCCTTAAAGGTGCACTACATAACTTTTCTGCTGTGGTCTGCCATTTGCTTGTCTCCATGGAGAGGTTAATGCTTTACCTGGATGTTCCATAGTATGGCATTAAATATCTCTCCCTCATTTCAGACATTTTTACTGGTCACAAAACATCCCCAAAAACTTACACAGATATGTACTTTAATGCCATATTGTGGAACATTCCAGGCAATGAAATAAGATCCATGGAGAAAAGCAGGGGGAAAAAATTTAAGGATGTCCTCTAATTGTAGGCTAGAGGTACTTTAGGACTGTTATTTGCGATAAGTATTGATATATTGTCATAGACTGTTTATATAAATGGACATAGGTAACGCGCTTCCGGCTCCATCGACTCTGGCTCCAATTCACTCCACATTGAAATATTGTCGCCCCTCTCTCTGTAACTGCTGCAGTGAGCCTCGTCATTTTGGTCTTAAAATGTTCGTATTAACCCGGTCTACATGATCCTGGTGTTTTTATTTCACTATTTTGTCCGTGATTCAAGATATGAACATTAATAACAGACCAACGTTGTGGGCACAAAGGGGTGTTACCTTTAACAGCCTCGCTTCTATAACTTATACATGTATATTGTATGTAATGGGGTATGTCATTTAATAGGAGGTCCAGTCTGGCTGCCATGCTACAAAACTTTTTTTTTTTTTTTTTAATTCACAAATTTATAAAACTAAAACACTAAACAAACAAAAAAAAAGCTCAAAGTTTTATCACATTGCAGAGGAGGCCGGTGGAATCTTTCAAATGTGTGAATTTGTGAGTAACTGGAAAATTTGAAGCCTCTTTGTGAAGACAGGAAGAGCTTTGCGGTTCACTATCTCCACTCCTCTCTATGAAGTCTAGTAGGCCTATATCCGTTATCCTCCTTGTATAAAATCAAAGTAAAATGTAAGCCCTTTTGTACAAATTAATCTTTAGTACACCATAACTGCACCCACACCCCAGTCAACTTTCTCTGCTCAAAGCCTAAACACGCTGCCACTTGGTCAGATCGTCTTGGGAAAAATATGAGTAAATAATAATGAATAACATCAATAGGGCCACTAGCAGCAGTCTTCTGTCAAGCGTTTGATCATGTTGAAGTGAAGGTCTTGGATGTGCTATGTAACGATCATGGAAGTACAATGTAATATAATGAAAATTGCCCGAATAAAAAACATCTATCCATAAATAAACTGAACTAAATGTGTTAAATGTGTTGTTATTGAGATGAGGAGGGCAGAACAGGGCGGAGACCAGACCGTTACTGATACAGAGACCAGCCCACAGCAGCACATGGACAAGATACAAGGGGACGCAGCGCATTTCAGTGTAATATATGTGGACTTGTAAAAGAATGACAGTCTTCTAATACGCCTGCATAATTGAATAGAAAATGAATGAAGTAATACACAAACGTTTTTAAAGCTACCAATCGTTAGTTTCATCAACGCAATTTCTGTCACATTTTGTCCCCCTTTGAGGTTGTCCTTGTAAATAACTACTCTTTTTCTATTTACGATCTGGTTTAGACCTGGTTAATACCTGGTTTAGACCTGACAAAGATGTGGTTTAGACCTCGTTTAAATCTGGGGTTTCTCGGATAAACAAATGTGTCAACCATTTTGCTTTAGACCAAGTTCTGGGTCACGAAATTGTGGTAACTCTTAATCAAAGCTTTAAACCAATTTATGCGTGAAATAAACTTGACAAAGAACAACGCCTCTCAAAGAATATCAAACATCTTTCCTGTTTTAAGTCAATTCTTAAGCCTTATTTTGGCCTGCATGCCTCTATCCAACTAAAATATATTTGAAGGCTTTTATTTCAAATTTAGCATTACAAATTTCGCAATATACTTTGATTATGAAATAGTTAACACATTCAAGTTTTTGCAACGGAGCACAAACATACTTACTCGGTGTCATTCTTTTAAAACCAATCACAGCAGATATATTTGAGAATGATTTTTACAATAAACGCTCTCTATTTAAATTAAAATATATGTTGAATCCAACTTATTAATGATCAGTGTATTAAAATAATTGAGGACATACAAAGTAGCCTCTAATTCCACTTACAAGGAAGTTACTATTTAAAGCTGTAAAACTGTCAGAAATAATCTTGAAAAGTCCACAGTTTAACAGTAAAAGTACTATTAAAATAAGTAAATCCATCTTACTCGTCCTCTCTTTGATTTCCTGTTTTCTATATTTACATTTTGTTGTGAAGAGATGATTTTAATAACGGTCTTTTGGCGTTAATAGCTACAATGAGACATGTTTTCGGTAAATACATCTCACTAATATATTGTCTGACTAAAAAAGTTAACAATCATAATTTGAAAATGAACACAGCAGTGTCTTTTGGATTTTCCTCCTCAGAGATTTGATGAGCTGTTCTGTCTCTGCTGCACACTCACTGTTACC
Organism: Periophthalmodon schlosseri; assembly: GCA_000787095.1. Lineage (NCBI taxonomy): Eukaryota > Metazoa > Chordata > Actinopteri > Gobiiformes > Gobiidae > Periophthalmodon > Periophthalmodon schlosseri. The sequence goes on from JACM01011243.1 coordinate 2,820, forward strand.
CACACACACATTTACATACACAGACTCACGCACGACTATAGGGTTAAACCGAACCAAGAGCGCTTTGTCAGGAAGAGGTTTGTCGACGTGGACTTTAAGGTTTTTATTTGTAAATTATCATATTTACTAAACGTTGTTTCTTGTGCATCGGTTTTATTTTACCTCTCTATCTTGCATTAGTTTGGTTGCTAATTGTGTCTCTAGACGTGTGCATGTTTGCAATAAGTTAATTTTACATTATACTTCAGTAATGATTAACTTATCAATTGCTAGACTTTAAATTGTCAGTGTTTTATGGGAGGGGGAAGATATGCATCATTAGCTATTGTAATGTGCACAAGCTGAATGTGCAAAAATAATATGGCTAAAATGTTTAATAACTCATTCATTTTAAATCAAGTTGTAATGCGTCTAAATGCTGATAAATGCTATTCTTGTGTGAGTTTTTTTCTACGTTTTTTTTTTTTAGTTTGACAAACATTGATTTATATATATATAAAAATGTAATTAAAATGTACCATAACTTTTGATAAATGTCAGGTGCTAATTTTATTTGTACATTGCATATTCTTAATGCTTTGATAGATAAACTTCAAACCTTTGAAGTTAAAATATTTTGTGGCATTAACTTAGAGTGAGATTTTAAGATGGAGATGAATGAGGAATATGGTATTAAAATGTAGATTTGCAAATAATGTAATTATGTTAAATTGTACAATATTTAAATTTGGTCTTTTGGAATTTTTGAAAAAAGAAAGACACTTTTAGATACTGTTTGTCAAAAATGTACAACGTGTCTGATATGATACCAAACTTTTGTAATTAAAATGCAGTGTTAATATTATTTTTAGAAGACGAAGGTTGCAGGCGTAAAATGTGTCTGGAAAGTTCTAGTGAAAAGTGGAGAGGATGATTCATTTGGAGATGCGGGGATACGGTTACTGCACAGCAACCATTCTATATCAGTATTAAAGAAAAGTTAGTTATAACGCCATTCACATCACATAAGTTGCTCTGTTTAAGCCTCCCTTCACACATCACCAGCGCATCAGAGTCTAAGTTTGGTCGTGTTACAGAAGAGGAAGTGGTGAAGTTGGGCTTAAAGTTCCTCTCTATGCGCCTTCACCGCGCGGCGTTATTTCTGGGCGTTGTTAACAACTTTCAGAGTCAGTCAGCAACAACTGCCTCCGTTTGACACGATTCATTTCTCTAAACGAGGGCGCGCGGGTCCTGAGCTGAGCCTTGAACCAACGGAACCGATCAGTGAGAAAGAGGGTCTAAAGACGTTGATGCTCTGGGACAGTTATCCATTTGCTTGTTTCCTAGGGATGTTAGTTAATCTGCCTGTCTGTTATTGACCAATGTCTGTTTCTCTGTTTGATTTTCTTAACTATCTATTGGTTAAATCAATTTTGTGAAGCCTTGCGAAGCGACTGCTGTTGTATTATGGGGTTATGTTAAAATAAACTGAGATGAATTAAAGTTTGTCGACAATTATTTTCAAGTGCTCACTGCTTCCTGTTTTACGCACGGCTCTCGAACTTCCACATGTTCATGTGCCTGGTTGAAGACGAGTTATAATAAATTATAGATGTCCACATATTCATAATTAGTCGATTTTTTTTTTTTTTTTTACTTTTAATAATATAGAAGCCGCGAGCGAGAGTGGTGAGCGCGCGCCTATGCTGCAACAGGTGCCAAAGCGCTGCGTAAAACCAGGCAATTCCATTAAAGTTGAATGGAAACGTTTAAACAAATAAACAAATATAAAAACCGAAAACATTTAACGATAATATGATAGTAAATTTTAAGAATAAGTGGGAAAGCACGTGTCCATGTTTCCAAGTTGGAAAAGGTGCATGGAAAAGTTGTTTGAAAGGTTAATATGTCGTAAATAATGAACAACTACAAAAGAGAGAGTTAAATCACTGTTTAAGAAATATTTGGTTGTTTTTACTACGTAGATAGAGCTAAAGTTGCGCGCGTAAAGTTGCTCTGACGCTCGGTGCACCTGCTTTGAAAAGTACAGGAAGCATTTTTTCCAGTGAAATCTTCCCTCCAAAGTTATCCTGAACTTTCCTAACACCATTTAATCTTTTAATATGTTAAGTTTTTGTACTAAAGCCGACTTTGTGAATGTCTTTCCGTGCGCGTTACCTGCTATCCCTTGCGTTTGCAGTATGAAGTTCTTCCAGCTCTCCCCAGTTCCATACGCGGCAGGTCTGAAGGCTGCGGCGGCCCCCGGGAGCTGCACACGCGGTCCCTCCCCTCGCCACTGCACTTCCTCGTTCCAGCCCAGCATCGCTTCGTCTGCAGAGAGCCCTATGGGTACCCGGGCTTTTTATCCACACGGCCCTAGCTGCTTGTGCACTGGACGCATGGATGGAGCCTGCGCCAGAGCCGTGCCGTGCCGTGCCAATGAGAGCGCTGACAGGCAGAGCATCACTGGCAGCCATGCATGAGATGGGATGAGACTGGACCCGTTCATTGTTTATTTATTTCATTTAAAGAGAAAAAAGAGGGGGGCGCGGGTTGGCCTTCTGTCACCTGCAGCCCACTGGTCCCAAAGAAATTAACATGGAGGTTTAAATGACTGCTTATGTTACTGTAGTGTCCCACCAAAATACATAACATCCAATATGTCCTTTTCAAAAGCTGACATTTTACTGGCTAGTTTAGTTTTGCACGCACGGGGGTCCTAATCTTAACCACTTGCCTAACCTTAACCTAAGCCTTAACCTATTTTAACCCATATTTTAAGTTTAAATCTTGTAGTTGATCTAATAATACAGGAATTGTGTTATGGGGAGCAGATTTTTGTCCCCATATACAGAATGCCAGTCTCCGTAATGTAAGTGTGTGTACAGATTTCAGTCTGCTGTACAAACTTTAAATAAATCAGATTGACCCTAACCTTAGCCACTGGACTAAATATAACCTATATTTCAACCCATATTGTAAGTTTCAATCTTGTTGTTGATCGATAATAAAGGATTTACATCATGGAGATCTGATATTTGTCACCATAAGAAAAGCAGATCCCCATAACATAATGATTTTTAATATTTGTATGGACTGTAGGAAACATTCTGTATAGGAAATGGTGACACTTGTATTTTATGTTAATGATGAACTTAGTCATATTGTAATTGTAACGACATGTGTATTTTTAGTGTGTGTTCACCTGCCCAGGGACTGCAGATTTATTTATTTTTTATTTATCTTTATTTATACAGTGAGAGCCCAATGAGTGTACCAGATTCTCTTTTTTATGAGTGCCCTGTTAAAATACAGAACAATACAAACAAAAACAAACAAAACAAATAACCACATAGGTCCATTTAAAACACTAAAAACAGGTACAGGTTATGATTATAAATGTTAATCACCAGATTATTAAAGTACATTAGTGGCACTAATGTATCCAGTTTTGCATGTCCTTGAAATTTATTCCATTTTTGGGAAGCAAAATAACCAAAAGCTTTTTTTTTTTTTCCCCATTTCAGTTCTAATGCAGCCAGACATAGACAATCATGAGATCTTCTGTTAAAGTTCCCGTATCAAAGTTCAACAAACATATTCAGGCAGTCTATCAAGTTGTCCCTTATAAATCCATTTTATACAGTGTTGTTCTCTTCTGACAGATGACGATGGACAACTTATTTTTTCACAGAGTGAACAGTGATGCATTTTAAACTCATCGCCTGTTATGAAACAATGGGCTGAGTGAAAGAGTGAATCTAAAGGTTTCAAAGTAGAGACTGAAGTCTGCATGTATAATATGTCTCCATAATCTAGTACAGAAAAAAAGGTTTTATTGAACAATTTATTTTCTGTTATTCAATGGGATACAAGATAATTTTGATTTTAAACTGTTACATAATTCCGAGATATGTATTTTAAAGGATATGTTTTAGTCAAGCCAAAACCCAACACATTTATAGATGGTGACGCTTTCAATCAATGTACCACTGAGTGTATAAGGATTTGTATCATTCACATCACTTATTTTATTTTATTTTAATTATTTTTTTATTTTTTTTAGGAAAAAAATATGGATTTCATTAAAATCTTGCTGCAGTTTTAAAATGGATTTGTATCATTCACATCACTTATTTTATTTTATTTTAATTATTTTTTTATTTTTTTATTTTTTTTAGGAAAAAAATATGGATTTCATTAAAATCTTGCTGCAGTTTTAAAATTGCCTGATCAGCAGAGGGAGCACTTGCATACAAAACAGCATCATCTGCATATGTATCAATTGCAACTAATGAAATTAATACATTTAGTAAAAAGTAGCTAGCCCAAAATTGAGCCTTGGGGCAATCCTTTGCTTAAAGTTAAAAAAAAAAAAAAGATTTAAACCGGATCAGCTACTGCTGCCTGGGTTTTGTTTGAAAGATAATTTCAGAACCAGTTACATGTTGCATAGTCAAATCCAATATGTTTCAGGCGCTTCAAGAGGATTTTATGATCTACTGAATCAATCAGATGGAAAGCAGCAGTAGCTAAATCTGGTACAAATCATCTTTTCTTTTGTAAGATTAATGAATTTGTGCATGGTCCCTGACAAATGAAGAATAAACTAAACTAATGTCACAAATACCTGCTCACCACATCAAAATTGGACTAAACCAGGACTAAACTGTGGGTCCCAAGAAATTAACATGGAGGTTTAAATGACTGCTTATTTATTTATTAGCTGACAATTTGCTGGTTTGTTTAGTTTTGCACAAAATCAAAATTGGACTAAACCAGGACTGCAGAAACTCCCAATGAAATTAACACAGAGATTTGCTTATGTGACTGTAGTGTCCCATCAAAATACATTCAAATAGCTGAGATTTTACAGGTTTATAGATTAGTTTAGTTTGTTTATTTGTTCATTGTCAGAGATGCACATTGAACACTATCCTGTAGAAAAGAGGTACCATATTTATGCCAGGTTATAGCAAAATCGCTAAGTCCATGGGCAGGCTGATGTCAAAGAGGGTAATGCATGACGATGGTACTGTATAAGCTCAATGATGTTTAAATGAGATGCAGATTTTGTGGTTGGATAAAAATATAATCAACATGCTTAGTCACATTTGTGCGTTCCATTTTGGATATTTACAATCAGAACGGATAACAGGTCTCTCAGAAAGACATGTAATATAGTCTGTGGGTGCGTTCACACATTTAGGTTTCCGTGCTTGTGGGAATAATACATTACGGTAATTTCCTGGTGACTGATCCTAACTGTAACCACTTGCCTAACCTGAACTTAAACCTTTAAGTTTAAATCTTGTTGTTGATTTAATAATACAGGATTTATGTCATGGGAACCTGATTTTTGTCAATGCAAGAAAGGTCTATAATGACTAAACTGGACTCAAATCAGGACGAACCAAGAAAAGTCTGCAGTCTACAGGAATGTTGATAGTTTTACCAAAAGCAATGATTAAACCATGAGTTGAACCCAAATCGACAAAGCAAAAAATCAATCTAATTTACACTTTTTCGGCACTCACAGAACACAATATTACGGTTATAGTTACAACCCTTTGGGACACAAACCTGGTCTAACTAGTAACCTAAAACTTTATGTTTCCGTGGGCCTGTTTATTAACAAAGAGAAGCACTTTTTATTCAATCTTCAAACTAAGACCTTTTAATTTTCTCCTGAATCCAATTGTCGGTCCACTTCGCAATTATCGTATCAAATCAGATATTGCGTATTAAAATAATGCTCAGAGATATGGTCGGTGCATTAATATTGATGTGAACGATAAATGAATTATGAGTGACATCTCGTCTCTGTCATTATCAGCTCTGGTAATACATCTAATACAAAAGTATAGTCTGGGGCCGTGTCTTATGAATTCCGATAAGCATGATGGACCGGCGCTCACGACGCACAAATGTTGTTGTGTCCTTAGGCAAGACACTTTGCCCCGTGCCTTGCGTGTGGGCGATGGTGGGGGTCGGAGGGGTCAGTGCCACAGACTGGCCGCCTTGCTCCGTCAGTCTGTCCCAGCGCAATGTAAACCACTTTAAATATATTGAAAGGTGCTAAGTCCAGTGGATTATCAGTATTATTTTGATTCAAGGACTTTTTAACTGTTTTAAGTTTTTAAAGTATTTGCTGCAGGTGTTCATTGATGTGAACTGTTCTTACTAAACACATACTATATCCATGGGTTTCACTATGATAAAAGAATTCGATTAACTATTTTAAAACTAAACATTACATCTTTTGAATGGGAAAAAGTCCATATGCATACGTATATAAACCATACATTTACATACATTCTCGTGCCTTCCCCCTCTCTCCTCCTCCCCCTTCAGCCCGTAACCCCCAGAGCAGATCAGAGCAGGGGGAGTGTGCTCTGTCACTGGGAGTGGGACAGTATCTGGGACACACTGGCTCACACTGATAGCACCGACCGCTCCAAAATCCAACTGCTTTTGGTCAGGAGCTACGTCATGAAGTTGTTTTTCACCCGTGTGTATATAGTAAAAGCTATACTCTAGTGTAATAACAATATATCCATTTGTCAGAGTGAAAAATTAGGAATGTTATTAACAATTCAAAACTAAATATTTTATCTTTTGAAGGGCCAAAAGTGCTCAAAATGGCGTCCATAACAGCAAAAAGTTATATGACTGAAACCCATGGAAATAACAATTATCGATATGCCATTTCTTAAAGGTCCTATATTACGTAAAATTGACTCTTGTGAGCTTTGTTGTAATGTTGTTTCCTCATCAGAAACATACCTGAAGTTGTGTTTTTATTCACACGTTTGAGAAATTATTATTAGTCTGTCTACATCTCCAAAGCTCAACATGCTCTGTTCCACCTTGTGATGTCATGAAGCGGTAGTTTTCAAGTTAACAGCTCCCTTTTTACCTTTTGTTTAGTAGAGATTGGCAAATCCAAAGCTAAAATGATCCATATGACTCTAATGAAATTGTATGGACACTAAAAACATAGCGCTTCTTGTATTACCACATGACATCACAAGGTGGAACGGTGTTTTCTGTCTGAGAGAAGAACTCAGCCTAAATATGCAGTCTGTGTGTGTGTGTTAAACGTGTGAATGAAACAAAAGGTATATCCAGGTATATGTCTGATGAGGAAACAACATTATAGCATAGATCAGAAAATAGCGTAATATCGTCCTGTTAAAGATATAAAACTGCTACTATTCTGATGACCGCAGTGCTGTCAGGGCCTTCTCCAGATTTGGTAAGGAGTCATTCTGAGTTTTCATATTTGGGGATTTATTTAGGTCCTTGTCTTCTCTGTATCAGATTGAAACTAAATGTTCAACTGTGGTTCCTAATATGACACAGCAGAAGGCCCAGACACGACAAGTCAGAGCAGAGCGAGATAAGAGGAAAGGGGGAGAGACGGAGAGAGGAGCAACTGACAGCACCACCTATGCATGGGTTTTAGGTGATGAAATATAAGCAGTATTCCCACAGACAGCTCCCTTTTACCTTTTGTTTAGTAGAGATTGGCAAATCCAAAGCTAAAATGATCCATATGACTCTAATGAAATTGTATGGACACTAAAAACATAGCGCTTCTTGTATTACCACATGACATCACAAGGTGGAACGGTGTTTTCTGTCTGAGAGAAGAACTCAGCCTAAATATGCAGTCTGTGTGTGTGTGTTAAACGTGTGAATGAAACAAAAGGTATATCCAGGTATATGTCTGATGAGGAAACAACATTATAGCATAGATCAGAAAATAGCGTAATATCGTCCCGTTAAAGATATAAAACTGCTACTATTCTGATGACCGCAGTGCTGTCAGGGCCTTCTCCAGATTTGGTAAGGAGTCATTCTGAGCTTTCATATTTGGGGATTTATTTAGGTCCTTGTCTTCTCTGTATCAGATTGAAACTAAATGTTCAACTGTGGTTCCTAATATGACACAGCAGAAGGCCCAGACACGACAAGTCAGAGCAGAGCGAGATAAGAGGAAAGGGGGAGAGACGGAGAGAGGAGCAACTGACAGCACCACCTATGCATGGGTTTTAGGTGATGAAATATAAGCAGTATTCCCACAGTCATTAAAATTACAAAAATATTCAATTATTTGAATGATAAAGTTCTCAAAATGGGTTCCATATCGGGAAAAGTTACGTGATTGAGATTCATAAATAAGTTGGACTAATGCTTGGTATCATTTTTGCTGCCAGAAAACTGAATACATTTCAAGGACATGCAAAACTGGATACACTGGTGCCACTTATGCATTTTAATAATCTGGTGATAAACATTTATAATCACACATAAATGGACCTATGCATTATTAATTTATTAATTTATTAATTTA
>KN485910.1:0-22630 GCA_000787095.1 Periophthalmodon schlosseri
AAACACAGGTTCTTATGCCGCATGTGTCATTTACTTTATTCAAAAGAGCCGTACTTGGTCACTCTCTCTCCCTCCTCCATTCTACTTCTTTGAGAGGGGAGAAAAAAGCTCTCAAAAGCCCTAAGGAGATCCAGGGATAAGATGCAAAAAAAAAAAAAAAAAAATCTCCTTTGAAATTCCAAACATGGCGGCTGTGCTTATGGCTAATGCAATCCCATCGCCAACACGACGGATGGGACTTTCCTCTTCTTCCTCCTCTCAGCTTGTGCCAAATGAGTTCATAGATTTTGCGCATGCAGCATCTTGTTTGCAGTTTAGATAAATCATATCTACTTAGTTTTTTTTTTTTCTTTTTCCTTAGGATGCATGGAGCTACTCAAATTGTGGGTTTTGCCCGTTGGAATGACTAGAGGCAAGCAATATTTCAAGAGAGTGAAACTGAAGAATAGTGCTAAAGTTGACGGTTGAGCTGGTTTTGGGGAAAATGCTTTATTTGTTATAATGTTTATGTTTTTAAATAAAAATGTTGCTCAGTGCACATTTTAAATACATCATGTTTGTAGAGGTCTAAGCGTTAGCACTTTTTCCCAAACCGTCACTTACATAAATATAGCCTTTAGGATTTCATAATGATATAACTGAGTTCTAGCAGTAATTGTGCTGCAAACAGCTGTGCTATGTTTTTTTTTTTTCCTTGAGTAAGGATTGAACCAAAATGACAAAAAAGGGGATCTGGGCAAAGGGATCTGTTGCCCCAGGGTTATAGGGGCCCAGAATTGGACCTTCATCCTATTAATTTATATTAAAGGGGGGCCCATGTGAGGCTTCTTGCCCCGGGCCCCCAAATTTCTGTCGGCGGCCCTGCCTGAAGCAATTAACAATTCAAAACAAAACAAAACATATCTTTTGAATGAGAAAAACTTCTAACCTGAATAATCAGAACGCACAAATAATGGAATAGTCTTGACATCAAGCCAAACATCAATTTTCAAAACACAAATTTGATGTCTAATTAATTACGGTAATTTGAGGTAAGTGCATTTATCCATGGGTTTCAGAATTATGAAAAATTAGGATTGTTGCCAGAGCGATTAACAAAATATATCCTTTGAATGGGAAAAATTACTTAAAATGTTGCATATAAAAAGAAGCGGAAACCCATGGATAGATAAAAAACATGTTGTGTATTGAGTCTTGACTGCAACCCAACAATTAAAGGGCCCATATTTCGCTATTTTCTGATGTATGTTATAATGTTGTTTCCTCACTAAAACATACCTGGAGTTGTGTTCTGTTTCATTCACACATGTTTAACAAACAAATCCTGAATATTTAAGCTGAGCTATTATCTCAAATGAAACACACTCTGTTCTACCTTGTGATGTCATGTGGTAATACAGGAAGTGCTCCACTGTGTTTTTAAAACTCCATACACCTTCTCTAGAATCATCTGGATGATTTCAGTCCTGGAATTGCCAATCTCTATTGAACTAAAGGTAAAATGTAGCTGTCAAAGAGATGTAGACGGACTAATAATAAATGATTACTCAGACATGTGTGAATGAAACAAAACACAACTCCGGGTATGTTTTTGATGAGATAACGACATTATAACATGGCTTAAAGCTCACAAGAGTCAATTCTGTGTAATATAGGACCTTTAAATTTATGAATGTAGTGAGGAGGACTGAGACAGGAGGATGCAGAGGATTAGGCTGGAGGGTGCAGAGGATTCACGGTGGTAAAGAGGTAAAGATGAAGTCCATTCTCCCAGCTGATGCAGAGGAGGGAGTGCGCAGGCTCCAGTGCTTTTGACGTGGGCTCAGCTGACTGTTCCAATGCTCAGTCACCCATTAGAACAACACAGGCCACCCTCACCCCTCCCTCTACACTCTTCTCTCCCTCCATCTCTCCATCTCCCCATCTATCTCCCTCCCTCTCTCCATTTATCTCTCTCTCTTTTCCTTTTAACACGTTTGAGCTTCTGCCGATAGTGCTCTACATTTGAGGCGTTCTGTTTTTTCTGGCCGTATTTTATTGTCTTTGTACCTTTCCGTAACCATCTCTCTACATTAATTTGCTTGGCTGTTCCTCCCTTGTGTACTTAAGTTTTGCATCAGCAGTTGTACAAGTGATATTTAGTGCCGTATAAGCAAATGCAGTAATAGTAATTGTACTTTTATGCAGTTCAACGGAACACTTTATATTTATAACGAGGCAAAGTTTGGAAGGTTCTCGTAATGTGTCCCCAAGTGTCAAGAAAGGTCACAGAACATTCACAATCTTTTCTGGTGGAGCGCCAACCCAAATGGAGACGTTCCTTTCCCTAAAATGTTCCACAGTAGGGCATTAAATGATCTATATAATATATCTAATAATGGAGACAAGCAGTTAACGTCACCAGGTCAAGTTACAAGTCCTTTCTGTGGAGAGGCAAGCCCACTCACGGTAAGAACGCATGTTATTCAATATATTTTTAGCAATTAAAAAAAAACAAGAAAACAAAAAAAGTTAATTATTGTGGTATTATTTCTGTGTTTTAAAAGACTACTACTACTACTACTACTACTACTACTACTATTACTACTACTACTACTGCTACTGCTACTACAGTTTATTCAAATCTAAAAGCTTGATATCTAGTTCTGGAAGTCCAAAAAGTTTCATCTGAATCCTGTTACAGTATATTACCATAGCAAGGTCAGCGTACGACAAAACGTTTAACAAAAATACTTCCTGAAAAACACTTTAATTTCATTCTTCAATTTGCAAGATCAAAATGATAGTAGTAAAAACCCAACTCGATTTGAAATAAACCATGGCTGTTTTCCCCCTTCAGCGCATCAGTGCATTTTGGATTCTAGATGGGTGTATGAGACTTGAGAAAGTGGGTCACCCGTTACGTAAATCTTCAGAATGCGATATGAGCGCACTGCCCACTGTAGCCTCACTGTACCGTCCTTTGTGGTCCAAAATAGCACCGCGCCATTTTAAAATATACATCTATAAAACTCAACTTAAACCTGCTCCATATATCTGCGTCAGTGTGCACAGTTTGTCCTTCTATTTCTTCTTTCAAGTCATCCCTCCTTCTCCCTCTCCCTATCTCTCTCCTATCTCTCTTGAGGATATGACTAAGTGAATGGTTGAGCGAGACCTGGCCCACCAAATCCCTCTTTCAAAGCTCAAAACATCACCAGCTGTTTCGCAATCATCGCAAAACCATAACTAGCACCGTCATAGCTACGTCCCTTGTTTTTGTCGGCGCTTTTAACTCGCCGCTAACGTAACCGCGTTGCCGTGTTCCCACGCCTATACATGATTTATGCTGTGTATAAGTATAAATATATAGGGACACGCATGTACTAGGATGACCCGCAGTGCCTGTTGGTGGCTTTGCGGGGGTTGCCAGGTTTGTTGGTCCTGCTTTTTGCACACACATTTTGCACACATAAAGCGCAAGAGCGAGCAGAGGGGCGGATGAATTATACATCGGTGCTGTCTCTGTGCATTAGATAGAGAAGGAGAGAGAGATGGAGGAGGAGGAATGAGAAATGGTGGTAATATAAGTATGAGCTAGCATGCCTCTGGTACGTGTTATCCGGAGCGCAGGGCCAGTATAGAGATTTTTGTACTACAGAATGGTTGGGCTGTGAAGAATGGGGCAAAAGCCAAGCGGGCTGCAAAGCGTTTACAAAGGAAGATTTAGGTACCAAACGTGGCAAATTTCAAGTATAAATTTGAAATCCAATTTATTACGACTGCAAGCTGTGTTAGCAGGGGCCGATAAATCTGTATGTGACATCAACACAAGGTCTGTTCAAGTATTCGTGGGTATTAACTTCCTGTTTCCAGACGCCATTTTGAGTACTTAGATATAATATTTTGTTGCGATTTGTTAATTGCTATGGTACCGGTTCTATTTTTTTATCAGTCTGAAACTCATGGATGATAATTTCATAATGGGAAACTGAATGGATTGAAAAAAGCAAAATTCCGACTACCAACCTTCCAGTTACAGGGCATCTGCTGTACTTCTTAACATGAGAGTGCCTCAAGTTTGATTAGGCCTCCACTCGGTGCTCCAACTTCCCTCATTATACTTAAAGATTCAAAGTAATGGCAAATCCTCCAGCTAGTTACTCCTGACCAAGATCCTGACTTAAGATCTGTATTTTTCGATCAAGAAATTTCAGGTACAAAACGTTTTTTTTATTTTTATATAGCGCTTTTCCACCTTCAAGGCACTCAAAGCGCTTTACCTCAAGGACCCACTTACCCGTTCGCACACACATTCATGCACCAGTGTGCGCAGACACTGTTACAAGTATCTTAACTGGTGGGTTAAGAGACTTGCCCAAGGACACAACGACAACATTCACCTGTGGGAGCTGGAATCACGCCGCCAACCTGTGGGGCAGAGGACAAACACGCTACCAACTGAGCCGTCGTCGATGAGGACGGGGACGCGCGCTAGTATGTTCCCTCCGTAAACTCCCTCTGACAGTACAAGGCCCCAAGACAAAACATCATCATTTGTATTTGATGTGTGGGAAGTGTGTCTTCTACGGTAGCGTTAAGTCCACAGCTGGATCCGGGAACAGCCCCTAGCAACACCCCCCCCCTCCCTCCGCGGTGACGATCATCGGTTCACAGTTCAAAGAGTTCCTTCCTCTGCGGATGAGAGAGCAGAAATACACATGCGCTCTCCTCCATAAGACGTGTACAGTTTGGCTTGGTGTGTTTTGGGGCTAAAATAGTGGTCGGTTGGCGGTTTATAGTTTTAGATTCTGCTGGGATGACATGGAGAGAGCAGGGTTTTGACAAGTGGTGCAGAAAAGAGGAAGTGAATTCTGGGAGGATGTCTTGTCTGTCACTATACACACAACATCACAAATACTCAAAGGTCTGTTTCAACACTGTTCTCAGTATGGGAAGTGTAAAGTCATATACCTATATACTGTTAGAAGCTTTGTTAATGGTGTACTGTGTAACTTTTCTGGTCTCCACGGGGATATTATTGCCAAGTTGGGAGTGTATGGCTTTAAAGCAGACCTATTTTGCAAAATCGACTTTTCAGAGTTTCAACCATGTTATAGTTGTTTCCCTTTCTCATTTACCCTCTCAAAGTTGTATTTGGAGTGATCCCCGTGTTTGGACAATTTCTTTTATTAAGTTGTTTTAGATGAATATTGTGATTTAAAATGTGCAGATTATAACATAATGATCCGTGGATGTCATATATTCTAACTTAATAGCAGACACGAGCACAATACGTCTTCTTTAAACTTTTCTATCTCCATGGAGACAAGCAACAAGTTACGAGGTAAGATCTGTGGAGAGTCAAACCCACTCACAGAAAGAATGCATGTTTTTCACCGCATTCTTTTACCAATAGAAACATCTGTAGTTGAATAAATGCAAGATAGATAAGTTTAATGCCATACTGTGGAACATTAAGCAGTAACACCCTCAGGCAGACAGGCAGGTAGAGCCTCCACCTGAAAAGTTACACAGTGCAGCATTAAAAGTCAAACAAATCTGGAGTCACTGATGTTACCCCAATAGAACTGATGAATGGGTCAAATAAGCAAAATAGGGAAATGGGTAGTTTCTGAAGATATTTTAAAATATAATCTAAAATATTGCTTGTTTTCTATTTACAGTTTAAATTTTAATAATAACTGTGACACATCGCAAGAAAATTAGCTTAATTTTGTTCATTATACAGGCAGAAAATCTCTTGCCTAAGGACACAAAAGCAATCCAGTTCTGTGTAGTGAGCTCAAATGTGATGCTTTATTTGGCGGGCCATATTCTGCACTATTATGGACTTCTTGAACTGATTTAACCTTTTGAGAACTTTGACTCAAAAACTCAAATATGGTTGAAAAGTTGTAAATTCTTCACTTTTACTTTCCCCTGCACCTGTACGGCTGGGTTGATCCAAATAAATAGCATTACACTGCGGCCCCCTGCTGTGTGGATAATGTGCAGAGGATGGTGGAGACTACACTTCTGTTTAAAACCGCTCTGAGCTCCGGGACAAATCTAGACTAAGTCCCAAGTGTCTCATTGTCGTTAAGGGAATGTTTTATTTTGATAAATGTGTGCGTCTCCGGGAACTTAATCTTTCCTATGCTTTTACTGCACTTAGACTATCTCTGCCTATGTATAACAATCTATTAATAAACCCGTGACATATTATCCTAATGATACGCATGCAGCTGGATGGTGGAGTGAGATCCCGATGGCTAAAGTTAAAGAAGACAGTTAGCTTTAAATCCAGTTGGCTGTTTAAAGGTCCACTGTGTAACTTTTCTGCTCTGCTTTGCTGCTTGTCTGCTCAGAGATGGTATTGCTTTGCTTGAAATGTTCCACAGTATGACATTAAACGTATATAAACAACTTTTTGTCCAGTTGATTTGATTTTTTCTTTTACTATGGCTCATACCTGAAAGACCAAGGGATTACACAGACATATATATCAAGAATAAATGTCATTACGGATATTTTTATTGCCCAAAACTACCTAGAGAATCGTGTACTCTTACTGCACGCTCGGCTCTCCACAGATCTGACCTGTAACTGTAAAAACGTTTTTTAAAGTTCATTTTAAAAGGTTTGCAGCGGTCCAAAGTTGTTCATCACGTTCCCAACTAAAGAGACAAGCGCACAGTTTTGCCGTCACACTTCTGCTAACAAGAACTAGCAAGCTAATAGCGCGCCAGCTTTACTTCCTGTTTCGCAGATGATAAAAATGTTTTAGATGCAGACAGCACACAGCAGTCTCATTTTGACCCCAAGACCTGCTTTTACCATATATCTGTACTGGGGCAGGAACATTTTTACTTTGCATGAAAAAAAACAAAAAGTTACAGCCCCTTTAATGCCACTATGGAACATTCCAAGCAAAGCAATAATAATATCTCCATGGGGACAGGCAGGTGGCGGACCCTCCACAAGAAAAGTCACGTAGCACATCTTTAAATCAGCGTCTAATGGCGGTCGTCACAGTGTTTTATCCGCTCCCAGCTCTTCTCGGTCTCTCCACACACGGCTCACACACAGCAGTCAGTAAATATGCAGCACACTCACATTTGAATAATTTCTCCATTTTGAATTTGACGGAGAAGGCAAAATGCTATTATTTCAGACGGGAGTGTAGTAGTGTGAGGGGAATGAGGAGGGGTCTCAGGGGACAAAAGAGGGTTCATTAATGAAAAAAAAGATCTGAGACGCTGAATCATAATAGACTTTTTTATCTTTTATAAATCTACAAGGACAGATAACAGCAATAATTGATTTGGTAGATCATTACATACTGTTAAAACTCAAAATAACGCTGTTTAATTAAAAGTGCACTATGTAACTTTTCTGCTTATTGTTATTGATTTGAAATTCCACAGTATAGCAGAAAACGTATCTATTTCCATGGAGACAAGCTGTAACTGTAACTGAATAAATGACAGATTGATAAGCTTTATGTCATACTGCGGAACATTCCAAGCAAAGCAAATACTTCTCCATGGAGACAGGCCACCGGACCCTCCACCAGAAAAGTTATATTGGGCACTTTTAGGGTGACAGAAGCGTGTTTGTCCACTGATCCGAAGGTTGGCGGTGCAATTCCAGAGATGAATTCTGTTGTTGTTGCCCCACTTCGCCCCCAGTGTCTGCGTAAACTGGTGTGTGAATGTGTGTGTGAGTGGTTCCAAAGTGCTTTTTATCATTATAGATCTTTATGATGAGGTAGACTGTTACTAAACTCAACTTTTTATTTTTTACATATTTTTTTTACTTTCTAGCTTTACCATATCTTTAATCTTTTGCTATTTTTGGAGGAGTTGAGTAACTATCCAGATGATATATTTGTGTCCTTTGAGACCTATACCAATGAACAGTCTGTTGCTATAGTTACTTTTTGCCCATGCTGTGTGAACCTTTAAACGTGACTAAACTTCGGGCGATGAGGTCATTGCGTATGTAAATTCGCTCTGGCCTTTACCCCTTTACAATTTGACACGGGAAGAAACCAAAAGAACCAGAGGAGAAAACCTTTACTAAAGACGCCCCATTGCAGGTCGAAACAGGTGTTAGCAGTGACATTGTACTAAACCACAGACAGCCGTGTCACCTGAAGAGCCCACAAATAGGACACGGTGTCGGGGGATAGCATTTCGGTAGTGTCCCAGAGCGCAACCAGGGAGGTACTTAACAATCTGCAGCGGAGATGGCTGGCCAAAAAATGTGTCAAAATAGAGGTTTAGTTACCATGGACTTAATCACACTGGGAAGCCTAGTTCTGGTTACTGTGTCACAATATAAAATACAGTAAGAGTAAAAAGTGTGCTGTCTGAAAACTACTCTGAGAAGTAGGCCACAACTTTTATTAAAGGAGACATTTTGTAAAAGCAAATTTAAAGGTCGTTTATTACGCAAAATTGACTCTTGTGAGCTTTAAGTCATGGTATAGTGTTGTTACCTCCTCAAAAACATACCTGGAGTTGTGTTTTGTTTCATTCACACATGTTTGGTGAGTTTATTATTAGTCTGTCTACATCTCCAAAGCTCAAAATGCTCTGTTCCACCTTGTGATGTCATGTTGCGGTAGTTTTCAAGTTAGCAGCTGCCTTTTACCTTTAGTTCAACAGAGATTGGCAATTCCAATTCCAATTCCAGGGCTGAAATCATCCAAATGGTTCTAGTGAAGGTGTATGGAGTTTAAAAACACAGAGGAGCACTTCCTGTATTATCACATGACATCACAAGGTGGAACAGAGTGTTTTCTTTTAGACAGAAGAACTGTAAATATGCAGGGTTTGTGTGTTAAACATGTGTGAATGAAACAAAACACAACTCCAGGTCTGTTTGTGATGAAGAAACAACATTATAACATAGATCAGAAAATAGCGTAATATGGGCCCTTTAAGAAGCTTTAAAGTTCATAACAGTGTTTCTTCATCATTAGTTTACTCAACGTTGCATTTCAATTGCTTCATGCATGTTTGAATAATCCTGTATTGTCCTGTATTCGAGGCTTGAGTGCTCAGAAAATCCCTGTTTTCACCTGCCCCCTATCTCTGTATCCCTGTATCCCTGTACTTAGTGGTGATTATTTCAAAAATGAAGACTCCGAGGTTCAAAAATATCAATGGAAATGTGCTGTTTGCTACTGTGAAATGCCACTATAAAGAGGTGAGGCATCTCAGTTTTGAAGAGGAAGTCAATGGTCCTGTTTCTATTAGATCAATAATGTGGTATATAGTGAACAAACTGTAAAATGATGATCTACTTATGATATACTTTAATACAAAGTACTTGAAAAAGCATAATACGTCCTCTTTAAGGTTATTCATTTCAGCACAGGGCCATTTCTGCCCCTCAACTGCTAGTTTATGTATCCAAATATAAACAGTTTTGGAAATGTTCTTGGATAATCCGATTCTCAGTGCTCAGGGCCACATCCACATTTGGCCTTCAGGGGGCAGTGTGAGCCCCGGGCGGTGCTTTTGGGAGGGACAGGGTGCTCCAGCGCAGGGTGACAGGTGCTGGAGGACAGGGAACATGTGGTGAATTTGGTTGTTTACCAAATTTCACCAATATAAGCAAGGTTGAAATAAATAATGTTACAGCGGAGGCAAATTTGTCTCGGGTAGGAAAAGTATACTTGTACTTCACTACATTTGAGAGCAGGTATCTGTACTTTCTTCTCTACTAAAGATTTTTACTGGACTGAAAAGTAAAAGTATTTTTTATTATTGTTTGAGACCTGCAGAAAAGGCTGAGGGGTTTTATTTTTAACACATTTGTAGCCTGAGCAAACTAAAATATGCAAATAAAAATAGCTAGAAAAAAAATAATTTCAGTTGTCTCTGCTGGACAAAATTCAGCACAAATCTTTATTAAAATCACCACATTTGAAGCTTTATTAGATCTCAAAATCTGCGCAAAATACTTAAACTTTTTAATCTTTAAGTACATTTTTAAATGGGTACTTTTACTTAACTAGATTTTTTCATCTGATACTTTAACTTTTACTTGGGAATTTATTTTTGCTCTGTATCTGCACTTTTACTTAAGTGACAAAATTGAGTACTTCATCCACCACTGACATATACTTATATGTACAACATCTACACAGTGCTATATACAAACGGCAGAAAGCTGAGTAATTCTTCTGTCCTCAGTTAAAAGAAAATGGAATATGGCCAAAAAATACCTGTAAAATACAACCAAGTCAAGATTAAATGAATAAAAAAGCACCAAGCAGAAACTCCATAAAAATCTTCAAATCACATGTGTAACAAATGCTGAACTGGTGAGTTAAGTGGTTGAGTAACACACAATACTTCTATTGACCAAACAATTCTGAAAATAATTCTACCAATTCATATTTTTATTTATTTAATTTTTCATTTTTATTGCTGCTGTGTGCGCCGTCTGAGAGCCGAACCCACGGCAGAATTATAAAGTAATATACGCACAGTTATATAAATAGGTTTACCATTTGCGTTTGCGTCAGCGCGAGAGGGACACAGTGCTCCATGACTTCTGCAAAAGTCATTCAATACGAGTGTGAGCCAATATTTAGATGTTTTAAATAACTATATCTCAAACTTCAACTTGGCATCCAAAATGATACGTTTTTCACAAAGACTCTATGGAGCCACAATCTTTAGAAAAATCCTATCAGAAACTCACAGAGCGATGTGTTTTGACAGTTGTTTGAATAGTCCAGGAATGAATCGAGTCAAAGATATTTTGACTTCGGCAAAATTCAATTTAAAATCTGACCGAGGCTGACATCTTTTTCCCTCTCTTTTTCCTCTCCCAACTTCTGACCATTACGCAGACATGGGCAGATTACAATAGTTTTGAACAAGTACAAGTACATTTGCTATAAAAATGTCTTATTTTAATACTGAAGTTGCAAATGTATCTGTTGATATGCAAATTTGAGCTGAGCAGTTTTGTATTTGTATTTTATATTTTCACTATAGATCATAAAGGAGTCGCTGTAAACCAACTCATTTCTGACCCTTGCTTGTTCCGGTCTTGCATAATGCACAATAGAGCTGAACCTTGCTGTCCCCGCAAGAATACATAATCATCTACACACACATACGCTCGCATATACAGCCACATGTACACTCCCCGTGGACAGCCACCTTTCCAATCAATTATTCATCTGTATCTAATCTTCAATAATGTTCTTAATCAAATTTTAATGCCGAGGACAGCTTTGAGTATGATTTTAATGGAGAAAAATTGATGAGGAGCTATAACGTTGCAACATACATGAGCGACCTGCCGATAGAGAGGGGAGAAAATAACTATTGTGTGACTTCTCCGCTAATGGGGTTTAATAAGTGAGAAAAAAAATGCATAAAATCCAGAGGTAAAGGGCTTAAGACAAACAGATATAATTAGAAGCAGACTGTAAAGAAACAGACCAAGGAACAATGCAAATAAAGTTACATTTTGGGGTTTCGACAAAACTAAAACACACAAAAGTTTTTCAAATATAACAATTTCTCTGGAGTATAAGTCGCACCAGCCAAAAAATGCAATAATAAAATAAGTTGCACCCCCGGCCAAACTATAAAAAAAAGTGCGACTTATAGTCCAGAAAATACAGCAGTTCCTTTTTTGTCAAACCATAACAGAGACTTAACTGTCTGGGATAGGCTCTGGCAGTCATTTTGATAGGCCCGTGGTTACTATGACAATATCTGACAATATCTGCCTTGTCCCTGGCAGTTGTGTCCTGATGGTTCTCATCCAAGAAAATGCCCGTTAATTAAAATGTGAAAAGAGAAACGTTACGACACATTCACACCAAAAATACGTATCTGCTGTACTTGAATTAGCAAGAGACAAGCATAGAATCACAAAGTAGACAGACGGAGGCGATGTTATCAGATACACTCTGTAACGGCTGCATTCACATTTCCGCAAAACCTGGAACCAAACCAAGACTAGAACAGAACCAAACCGTGTACATCAGGTGGGTAGTACTCAGTCACATTTACTTGAATAACTTTTAAAAGAAATTGTCATTTTCAGAGTACTTTTCTAGCAGCCAGTGGTGGAACGTAACAAAGTAAAAGTAGTGAAGCACTGTACTTAAGTCAATTTTTTTTCGGTATTTTTACTTTTACCTTCATTACATTTGACAGCACGTATCTGTACTTTCAGCTCCACTACGTTTTTGAATAGGACTGAAAAGTATTTTTCACTATTGTTTGAGACCTGCTGAAAAGGCTGAGTGTTTATTTTTATCAAGTTCATGGTTTGAGCAAACACAAATACACAGATAAAAACTGTCAGATAAAACTATTTAATAAAACAATTTAATTCTTTCTATTGAACAAAATTCAGCACAAATCTTTATCAAAATCACTACATTTGAAGCTTTATAAGACCTGAAAATCTGTGTGAAATACTTTTACTTTTTACTCTTTAAGTACATTTTTAAATAGGTACGTTAATAGTTTTAATTAAGTCGATTTTTTCATGTGATACTTTTACTTTTACTTGAGTATTTTTCTGCTACGGTATCTATTCTGGTACTTTTACTTAAGTAACAAAATTGAGTACTTCTTCCAACACAGCTAGCAGCACACTTTTACTCCTACTTGAGTAATATTTTTATTGAAGTAACAGTACTCTTACTTGAGTAAACGTTTTGGTTACTCTTCCCACTGTACGTCTACAAGTGACAAAAGCTTTATGACTCCTTTGTGACTCCTGCGTCGCTCCTTCCGTTACTACCACTTGAGTAATTTCTTGGACCACTACTTTGTACTTCTACTTGAGTTATATTATTTTGAAGTAACATTACTCTTACGTGAGGACAACTCTACCCAGCTCTGGTCTACAGCAGGACTAAATCAAAGCAGGACCAAACCAAGCGTGAATGCGGCCTTAGTCTTTTCAATAGAAGTCAATAGAATCCAGTCTTTGAGCTCCAACCCACTTGTCAACACAAACTTCACAATAACTCTTCCTGAAAGCAGCGCTAACATCTAAAGACTGCACATGTGCCCCTGTTTTTCCTCCACAAAGGTCACCCATCACTATTATTTATACACAGACTCCTTCACCTATAAGCACATATATACTGTAGACTTGTCTTGTTCAAAGTTGACCCATTTTAGATCAACAAAGCATCAATAAGGCCTTCCTCCCCACTCCCTCTCCCTCTCTCACGTCTCCTCTTCGTCAGTACAGGAGGAAGAGCAGCTGTTTGAAGTACGGCTGATCAAACAGGGAGTATGCAGCAGCACCAACGGATGCCGGAGTCTGTGCTTTTCAGCGTGGGCCTGGAGACAACCACGTCTACGCTCCTGTCAGTCCAATGTGTGTTCACCTCCGCGTCTCACGGCTCTAGCTACTGCAATTTTTACCCCACTGTGCAACTTTTAGGCAGGGGCAAGGTTAAGAGGAGCATACTGAATGGGTGTTTTTTGTTGGGAATTTTTGGCTTCGCCGCCGTCATTTGGGTTGTAGTGTTTTGCATGGGGCTCCCAATGTTGACAGCAAATTTCAGCAATTTACACATATTTTAGTTGCGAATCTTTTCTCAAATTCTCCTTTTAAATCAATGGGGTATCTGCTTAACCAGAAGTGTCACCGTTTAGAGGCAAAAGTGGGTGGTGTGGAATAATGTCGCTTTAATAAGGGGCTTTAATGTGAAGGTCAAGGAGCAACCATGTCTTAGAAGGTTGGTCAGTCAATGGTCAATGTTCATGGATTTTTATATACCGCTTTCCCACCTTCAAGGCACTCACCACTCACCCGTTCACACACATATTCATACACAAGTGTACGCAGACACGGGGGGCCGAGGTGGGTTAAGTGTCTTGCTCAAGGACAAAACGACAGCATTCATTAATGGGAGCTGGAAACGAACCGTTAACCTGTGACCAATGATGTTTTATATATCGAGTGCGGGATTTGAACCTCTAACCTTCAGTGTGTCAGTGGACAAACACGCTACCAACTGAGCTACTGCCGCCTCGTCGAGTCTCTGAGTACTATTGTTGTGTTTCTGGGCAAGGCACTTTATCCATTTTGCAGGACGAATGTAGGATTGCATGAACGTGATTCTGTGTTTCGTAAGGGTCATAGCATTGAAGTGCAGGGCTGTAGTTCTTTCGTCCTGTGGTCAGTTAATCGGCCGTCAGTGTCTTAGCTCACCAAAATTTGTAATCCTCGACTCATTTAGATTATAAGGATTTATCTGGGACAACAGCAGAAAGGGGAAAATAGGGAGTGAGACAGCTGAAGATGTGGAGGTGAATCATGAGTTGAATCTGCCTTTTAAACATTTCCTGGTACTTCCTAGTAGTTTAAATTGTTGTTACTGGTTTGAACTCTTTTGCAGTCGTCTTTTGAGTGCAGTTTGGGTCAGATACATCAGATCAGATTGTAGATGCCGAAAAGTTTTGAAAGCTTTTGTCGCAAACCAAGAATCGACCAAGAATTTCTTCAGTCCCACAGAAGCGATACAGTTGTCGCATCTCAGACCGTCCCAGGTGTGTTTGAATATTGAACTAAGGTACAGAATTCAATTACCTCTTGGGCCAATGATTAAAAATATGAGAAAATGCAACTGGAGCTTCATCTAAAAACAGTTCATTTAACAGTATAAGTAGACTACCTCTCCTCTTTCACGGGACCACAGCCCGAACCATCTTCTTAAAAAGCCTCTGTCTGCATTTCTTATTCCCCACTGTGGACGCCGGGACACAATTGGGTTTCACCAATCATCCCGCGCCCGAGGTGAGGCCCGAGACAGCACAGGCACAAGATAATAACAGATATATTTTTAGTTTGCGCAGACTTAGTGAAATATATTTTACTAAGAAGAAAAAAAATGGCTCTGAGGAATTCTCTGTGGTCGCGTGAGATAAGGAGCAAACGAGAAGAGTGGCCATGTGGTCCTCTGAAGTTTGACAAAGACTGTCAGCTACGGTTTAATACGATTAGAGTTTCCAGAAATGAGTATTTAGGCTACGGGATTGGGCCAAAGTCTAAGACAGGTTTTAAGAAAGAAAAAGAACTTAGAATGTTGTAGAAACACTTGAATAGAAGGACAATAATGATGTAACCTCTAAACAATTAGATTTAGAGAAAACAGGCTGGAGGTGGGATCGAACTAGCAACTTTCCATTTATAGGATGTCTGCATTACCACCTCACCATTGTTTAATTTTAGTTTAGTTTTATGAGTTACTGTCACCCATCGTATCATGAAGTAGGAATAAAACCAATGTAAGGTGCAGTGTTGCTTGAAATGTTCCGCAGTGTGGCATTAATGATTGTCTATATATTGTTAAAAAATCTCTTAAAAAACATACAAGACTTCAGACAGTCCCGCAATTCAGCTAGAGAAACATTTACATTTACATTTTGCTCAGCACTTGAATACATTCTTTATACCTTCCGATTCCCCAATACATCTGACGAAGATTGTGAATACTTCGCCATGACAACCAGCTCTGCGTATGGAGAGGCTTCCAACATGGACGCCAACCCAAAATCTCGACAGTAATCTCCAGACATGAGAGGACAGGAGGAGGAAGTGATCAGAAACCCAACCAGGCCAAGCAATCGGCTCACTGCTCCACCAAAGGAGCGGAAATACGCCAGAATTTGATTAGACTCTTCAAACCGGTGCGAGGAGGTTTTGTGAAGCCATCATGCACACACACGTACACACACATACACACAGACACACGCACACACACACATATATTGGTGTGCACGTCTTGAAAGAGCTACCCCTTTTATTGGATTAGGGGGAATCTTTGTAGTCAGCTGTAATATATTTTACCAAGACTCATCTGTGGAAATATGGGCTTTGAGCTGTCATATAGACTGTATTCTTAAGGATTTTGATCTGAGGGCTCTGCATTAGAGAAGGATTGCTCTGATTGGCTGCTTCTGGAAGACTTTGGAGGTTTTATTTTGGGACTGAAAAGTATTGTGATTTCAATATGAATTGAATCACATATATTGGAGTTAAAGGCAAAATGAAATCTGTCATGTGCTAAAAGTGCACTGTGTAACTTTTCAAATGGACAAAATACCACCGGTTTTGCCTAAAATGTTTCACAGCATGGAAGTAAACTTGCCTATCTGCATAAAAACAAGCAGGTGATGCTACCAGGCCACGTTACAGTTCAGATCTGTGGAGAGGAGACCCCACTCACAGTGTTTTTCAAGATACTTGTGAGCAATAAAAGCACATGTGAATAAAAGTTAAATAGATGCATGTACTGCCATACTGTGGAACGTTTCAGGCAAAGTGATAACATCTCCATGGAGACAGGAAGGTGGCTGACCCCCTACCAAAAAGTTACACAGTGCACCTTTTTTTTTTTTTTTTTTTTTTTTTACAATTTTGACTGGAAATACTAACTTCATTCAATTAAATAAAATAATGTTTCTATACCATTATTTCCACACTGGACTTTGGGTGGAAATAAATGATTTGTTTTAAATATGTTATGGAAAATGTACCCAGTTTTACATTTGAGTGCAATAAAACAGACCAATCAAAGAAACAGATAACTTTGTGTATTTCAAAATGGATTTTTATATGCCTCTGAATGAATCAAAAATCACTAGCACACAAAATCCAAAATGACCATCTCGTCTTATTAGTGACATAACACTTCTCTGTGCCACTTCCCGTGAGAATGGACCCATCTGATCATCAGCGAATCTCCATTTTCCCATCTTTCTCTCTAATATCTCCGGAAAACGAATAATCCTGCCTCTCCCCCATCGAGAGGGAAGAGAGGCGAATCCTAATGTTCGCGTTATGGGGGGACTCGGGGGGGACCAAACCACTGGAGGTGACTCATTTTCTGACAGCCTTCATTGTCTGAGTCTCTGAGCCCGCCATTGTCTCATATAATCCCTGTTCATTATCCCCCTGCAATCACTTACGCATCAATATCATCTTTACTGCTAATCACGACCGCGCCGGAGCTGGCAGTTGTTAGCTGATCAAATCTCCAGGATGTAATTTTGTATTTTTAGACCATCGCCAAAGCTCTTATTACACTTGTTATGTGTGAAATCTGCCTGAATGAAACTCGATATTATTTTGAAATTATCATAAGAATGGGGCACGGTGATTGGACGGCGCTGGCAGAGGTTACTCAGGTTGTAGTGGAGAGCTAGGTGCTGGGTGGAATTATAGATAAGAGGTGGAATGGGAGAAAGTGAGGCAGCGGCAAAAATGGTCAGAGCTCCGCTACTGACGCTGCATGCTGCTGCTGTGTCCTTGAGCACAACACTTCACCGAACAGGAAAAAAGCGGCTTATTGGCTACGATTTGGACAAAAATAAGTAGGTCAAGATTATAATTTGGAGAAAGACTGTAAACAGCAAGACTATCGATCATTGGTCCCAGTTAAATTAGAGAATACAGAGCTCTGGATCAAACATCAACAAATGTTACGTAATTAGCAACATGTGCAAAACAACTCCTGGACCCTTTTTGTATGGAAACTGTTACATAAATACAGTTTGATTGATTTGCCAAGACAATACAACAAAAGTAAACAAAAGAGCGGTGGAAAAAACAAAACAAAACAATAATACACTGGATCATTAAAGACGTTTATGTCTATAGTGAACGCTGTGTTTAGTATTTAGACTCCATTAAACTAACTGAAAACTGAATGATATGTGACCATAGGCCTGTCATGATAACACATTTTGAAGCATGCTATATTCTTACGGAGACATACTGCAATAAACGGTAATACTGAAACGACTTCATGCCACTGATACAAAAACAATAATGCCGGATAATGTGGCATGAGCTGCAACAAATACAACAGAATGAAGCAATAATTAGCCAAATAAGTTACTTTTTCAAGCTTCTACATTTCAAATCTTATCGTATTACAACAAAAATACCCCAAATCTCCACACTTTTGCAAAAAAACTGTACACATGATACATTTTGAACCCTAAAATATATTGTCGGTAAGTCAATATAGTAATTATCATGACAGGCCTATGTGACCGCACGATGCTGACCACTATGGAGGTCACGGTAAATACTACACCGACTTACCGTTCAGTATGTTAGATGGAACAATACTTTTTGAGGGTCAATATTTATCTTTGGTACTTTTTTTCTTGCACTACTGGGAAATCTTTGGTTATTTTTCTGTATTACAATCATTTGAGCTGTATCAACTTCTATACTCATTATAGATTCAAACTAATTACTTAAGCGTTGCATTCAGCTGTTTATTTTTGCAGCTCATATTTTTAACAAAGAAAACTTTTTGGGGGATAATTCCACTTTATGGTTTGGTTTCAATATTACCTTTTATCGTCGTATATCGCACTTCAAAATTTGTTATCGTGACAGATTTATATGGGAGCGATCCAAAACCAGGAATGTTTAAGGATACAGTTAACTCAGAACAGTGACAGCCTGAAGCAACAACATCCATACTTAATCAGTGGCATGATGCAAAAGATTTTCAAGAATAAAAATCACTGTTAATCCCTTAAACCGCGAAAAGTCCACAGCTCAATGCCAGGTTAAAAGTGATGCAATTACAACAAAAATAGCTAAAGTAAAGGTGTGATTAGTTAAGAATTATCTCCACGTATTAAACAAGCCATGAGTTAAACATACTACTTTCAAATCCTGTTTCGTTTTTCCGGCAAGGTACTTCTAATCCTGTTCTGACATTATACAAAATCCTAAGGTGAAACAAGGTTGCGCTGACTTAAATGTCAACGCATTTATTCAAAGGGAATATTCAAGAGAACACTTCGCAATATAAAGGTTTGTCTTATGTACCAATTACCTAGGCAGACCTACTAGCTTCCTTATCAACACAACGCGTCACCCTTTTGTACTGTTTGTTAAGCTGCGGCTAATTAAAACCATTAATTTCTTCATAGTAATCAAAAAATGCCATAATTTCCAGTATCTCAAAGATCAACTGTTCTGATTAGAGACACTATCAATATTAGTTTAATTCATTCACTGTGATTCAATTCCTAAACACCATTTCATCATTTCTGTCTCGGCTCATTGCGTTCATTTGGCTGCACTGTCTTGATCGTGACCTATATTTAACCATACAGTCGATAATATCTTCCTCTAGATCTGCGTATTTGAGATAAGCCCCTCCCCCCTCTCCACGGCCTTCAAGCAATCAAAACAATCTCCGTCTTGTGTCTGTTCTGTTTAGATCCTATTATTCATCCTTTTACAGTTAGTATAAAGAGTGGTTCTCAAAATGTGGTACCAGGACAGGACTACTAGCGAAACCATGGACTGTACGAAGAAGTGGATTAAGGGAGTGTGACGTCGCCCAAAGCGTTCGAATCGAGCCAAATGAAGCTCGTCGAGGGTAGCAGTTACAGGGGCGAATTTAGAGCTGAGTTCCATATTTGTTGTCAGTTAAACCTGTTGCTAACGCTAGCCGAAGCAACCTCAGTTATTAATGTTCATATCTTGATTTACAGACAAAAAAGCCAAATAAAACCACCGGGATCATGTAGCGCACATAAATACGAACATTTTAAGACAGAAATGACGAGCCTGACAGCAGCAGTTACGAAGAGAGGGGCAACAGTTTTTCAATAGAAAGTGAATTGGGACCAGTGTCGATCCTATTTGGAACACGTCAGCTAGCAGGTTAGCTATGTCCATTTATATATATATGGTTTATGAGCGATACACGGGGTTTTTCTGGTGGGACTGAGGACACATTTTGTTGTTTAGGTTACAGGTAGTTTTATTTTGTATTTTTCTTTAGTCTTGGTTTAGACCTGGTTTAGCAAGTTTGGCTTAAATTATTTTATTATTGTATAGTTATTTGCTGTTAGTTAATTAGTCCAGCCCTGGTTTAGTCCTGGGTTAGAGTTTAGTCCATGTTTTAGTCCTGATTTAGTCCTGGTATATAGACCTAGTTTAGTCCTAGTTCAGACGGGGTTTAATCCTGGCACAGATTAGACCAAGGTTAGTCCTGGTTTAGAGTTTAGTCATGTCTTAGTCCGCTTTAAGACCTACTTTAGTCCTGTTTAAATCCTGGTTTAGATGTAGTTTAGTCCATGTTTTAGTCCTGATTTAGTCCTGGTATATAGACCTAGTTTAGTCCTGGTTCATACCTGGTTTAGTCCTGGCACAGATTAAACCTAGGTTAGTCCTGGCTTAGACCTGGTTTAGTCCTTGTGTTTGTTTGTTTGTTTGTTTGCTTGTTTGTGTCTGTTTTAGTCATTAGTCTTTTCATTTTCGGTCTTTTGAAGATTTTCAGCGAAGATACTTGGTTTTGAGAGCCACCATTTTGAAAGCCATCTATTTAAACCCAATTATTTACATTATTCATCTGACGATCCACACAATATACACTCACCTGTTTGTTTACTTTTCTCATCTCCATTGTATTACCAGCGCAGCATCAGCCTTACATCAGCGTGATTATCTTTAATGTAGTCAACATCAAACTAAACAAGTCTCCGCTCTGTCACTGGCTCCATCTCCCTCCATTTACTCATCAGCATTGTAATCACTGTACCTACCCCCCGCTGCGTTCATTATGCCATCCGCACCCGCTGCACAAACATAATTAAAACAGTCTACTTTACAATGAGGTTGTTGTTTGTAAATATTAAACATTTTCACATATCAAACTGCGACGAATCAAGGAGAGTTGTTGAGCCTTATAGATTCATTCTTGTTATGTGCTGGGACCGATCCTGGTTTAGGTTCAAATCTGGTTAGGTCCCAAGTCAATTAGTCTAGGCTTTGTGCTTAGTTCAACTAGACTAGACCTTATGATTCACCAGGGAAATTACTTGGTCACTTTATCTCAAGGTTGAACAATAAATAAAAAGCATAAAATGAAAACTGTAATGAAGACAATTTGCAGATACACAAGATTGCAATGTAAATGGTAAATGGGTAAATGGTCATATTTTGATACAGCGCTTTTCCACCTCCTAGGCACTTAAAGCTCTTTACATCAAGGAACCATCCACTCACACACACATTCACTCACCAGTGTACACAGACACCGGGGGCGAAGTGTCCTGGCCAAGGACACAACGACAGTAGTCATTTGTGGGA
Organism: Periophthalmodon schlosseri; assembly: GCA_000787095.1. Classification (NCBI taxonomy): domain Eukaryota; kingdom Metazoa; phylum Chordata; class Actinopteri; order Gobiiformes; family Gobiidae; genus Periophthalmodon; species Periophthalmodon schlosseri. Next base: position 21,127 of record KN485910.1, read on the forward strand.
GCTGGAATCAAACTGCCAACCTGTGGATCAGTGGATTTGACAGCTCTACCAGTGATGGTTATGTGGAGAGTGGGATTCAAACCGTCAACCTTCAGATCAGTGGGCAAACACTCAACTGAGCTACAGTCGCCTCAGCTACTGTTATATATCTAACAAAAAATACTGCAAGGATTCTCCATTATGTCTTTAGTTCCATTTTAGTTCTACTGACTATGCAATGATTTAAATTTAGCATGGACTTAGCTAAAGGTACATCAAGGAACGCCACAAGCCTGTCTCCATGGTGATGTTATTGCTTTGCCTGGAATATTGCATAATATGTGATTAAACCTGATGCCCCCAGTCCCAGGCAGATCTGTAGAGAGGCGAGCCCACTCTCAGTAAAAATGCACGTTTTATGTCATAATCATGTCATAATTGAATAAATACAAGATGTGTTTGATGCCATACTGCGGAACATTCCTGCACAGCAAAAACATCCACATGGGGACAAGAAGGTGGCGGACCCCACACCAGAAAAGTTACATAGTCTACAGAGATCCTAGTTTAAATAAGACTTTTGATTAAAGATGTCATGAAAACAGTACTTTCTCACCCACTTTGAATTTGTCTGTAAACATTCCATTTTTAGCTGTAGAGTTTTAAGTGTCTTTGGCCTAAAACTAAAAATCAAGCAGCATTATTGATAAATGTGGTGTCGAAACAAAAAGAGGAGCACAAGTTTCATTTAACCAGACTCTCTCTCTCTCTTCCTCTCTATCTGTCCCTCCAGCGGTCTTATATTAAAATGCAGATGTCCGGAGACGACCTTTGCAAAGGTCGTGTGTCCCTGAAAGAGTCACGGCGCCCTGACAGGTGGAGATGAGCTATTACATCTGCATTACAGTGAATCAGACCTGCCCCCAGCAGCACGATGGCATTATCGGGAGTATGCTTTTCATTATAGGTGCACTGTACTCCACCAATGCTTGCATCAAACTATATGTATATTTAAACTTATGTTGACCTCAAATTCAATAGAATAGATCATTTAGCTACAGCAATGGGACATGGAAACCAACAAATGTTTAGTAGCTCTGTGGGTTTGACAATAAGCAAGTTATTTAAAGGTGCACTAACCTTTCTGCTTTCTGCTTTCTGTCTCCATAGAGATATTATTGTTTTGCCTGAAATGTTCCACAAGATGGCATACCACTGGGTCAATTTACAGGTAAAATCTGTGGAGAAGCAACCCCGCTCACAGTAAGTTTTTCAATGTATTTTAGCAATAAAAACACATATAAATTATTAATAGCTAAAATGATAAGTTTAATTCCTCACTGTGGAACATTCATGGGAAAACAATAACATCTCCGTGGACACCTGCAGATGGGGGACCCTCCACTCAAAACACGTTACGTAGTGCACCTTTAAGTTATTTAGACCTTAGAGACAGGAGAGTCGACAGGGGCGGGAGCAAAGGGGGCTGTTGTGCCAGGCCCCAGGGCCCCACAATTGAATCCTC
>KN485910.1:22681-47362 GCA_000787095.1 Periophthalmodon schlosseri
TTATATTAGAGGGGGCCCGTGTTACGTCTCTTGCCCCGGGCCCCCAAATTTCTGTCACCGGGCCTGCTTAGACACTTTGCTCAGACTTAACCCGTCATTTCAAATCATACTTCAACAAGACGACTTCTCCATATCAGATTCAGATAGATGATAATGTGTAACAAAATGTCTGCCCTTATCTCCAGCAGCCAGACGTTTGCCATATGATCTCAAATTACTTAATGATTTGTGTTTACCCGAGCATAAGAAATAACTTTGAAATCTGCTACTTTCGTCAATGAAGTTCATCACTCACGTAGAAGTCTATAACAGCCGATAGTATCCTCATTATGATTTAACACAGTCCCTGACCTGCCCTCCTCTATGTATATTTATCACTGTGGCCTCCCCCCCATCGCATGTGAGTGATCGATCTGCTACGATACGCTCCACCTCCCCTTCTCATCGGCTCCGTCTGCTCCGTCTGCAGGGCATCAGATTAACACCCCACCTTTAATAAAAGAACCCAGCCACCAGCTCTGGGAATTAACTCAGGATTATAGCACAGGCCAGAGAGAAAGAGAAATGTAATGAAGTCACACGTGCAAAACAAAACTGGGGAAATTATGTTTTAAGGCCATCCAGTGATTTCCACTTTAAACTTCATGTTTATTCTAATATCGTTAAAGGTGCTGTACCTATTTTTTTACTGTCTAAAAAAAACAGAATTAGTTCATTTTAAACCATTTGCAGCGGCTCGATGTTATTCCCCAGTTTCCTAATGCATTCCCAGCATCCTAATTAGCAAGCGCTTTACTCAACTTTCAGAGGCAAGAGTGGAGTTTTACGATCACGGTAATGCTAAAATAAAATCAACTAGCATGCCAACAGTGAACCGACCGTACTTCCTGGATCATGGATGATAAAAATGCACATATCAGTCTAATTTTGACCCTAAGAGCTGCTTTTACAATCAATCTGTACTGGGACAAGACACATTTTACTTTATTACGTAAATAAAAATGGATACAGCTCCTTTAAATTGAAAGGAAGGTACCTAAAAAATGAAACGCCCACCCGAAGTAGGAAATGCTGACACCATCGTTCATTTTTGAGCGTAAATTTGTTTTACAGCATTTGTATCATCCTTCTACCAGCGCCTCTGGACAACCTGCCCGGATTCCACCTACACATCTTGAGTGAGGATCTTGGACATGATTACCTATGGCTGGGGGATTAGACTACTGCCTGGGGTTGATAGCGAAATGGGAGCACCCTAGGGAGACTCACCCAGACAAGAGAAGGTCATGCAGACTCCATACAGACAAGGCGAGAATTGTACCTGGGATCTTCTTGTGAGACAACAGTGTACGCTAGTCAGCCATTATGCCAACGTTGTACTTTTATCCTGGCTTGGAAATGGCCCGATGAGGACACAGCCTTGTTTATTATTATTATATATAGAAAATCATTTGCATTTTGTCTTTCCAAAATGCTCTTTTTATACCTTAATATAATCCCAGTTGAGCTGCAAAACTTTTTTATTTTTTTTTATTTTTTTAATTTAGCATGAACTTGGTTGAGATATAATTTTCACAGCCTTTCCATAAACATAAAGTAATTAATGATGCTTTTTCTAGTATAATCTGTGACATCTTTAGATAATAATTTTATTCATTTCCAATTGCAACATAATGGTTTCAAAATGCAAAATTGCAAAACTGCAAAATTTTCAAATGGTGTTGCCTTTTCCCAACTTTTTGAGTGTTCTGCTCGCGGCTTATCTGTCCTGGGATCATCACAGTCTTTTCAAACCCAGCTCTGTCTCTGAAATGTGGCCAATTAATCTAATTAGATGCAAAATTAATATGCAAAACACTGCGGGCTAGAGGCCAGATGATCTGCTGTGGCGACACTGGAGGGGAGAACTGAATGAAAAGTCTTTATTAAATTCAAAAGACTTAATTAAATTGAAACAGAACTCAATTCCAGTATTATAAACAACAGTTACAGTAATACAGGTAACATTTTTAATAAAACTTATAATAACGACCCCATAACGGACACAAAGTTTAATTAAGAATGATTCAGGCTTAGTACCCACCTTAGTCTCTTAATTAAGTAGTTAGTAGCACTAACTAATTCTTAAAAACACGGAAAACAGATCTAGCTCATTTTAAACGGTTTGCAGTAAGTTATTCCTCACTTTCCTTATGCATCCTGAGCATCCTAATTATTCACCATGATGACTTTATAAGTGCTTTCCACAACTCTCAGAGACCAGAGCAGAGGGCGGAGTTTTGCCGTCACGTTAAATCATTCAAAAGTTGCATGATATTTGCAAACCATTAACTTAAAGTTTTTCAACCCAGTCCCCCCCCCCCACATGTTTATTCTTGTATCCGTACATATGGACACCTCCTATTCCAGTGTATTATCAGCCCGCCAGGTTTGCTAGCGACATTGTGTAACATCTGTTGGTTCTGCATTATTAAGCCCCATTAGCATAGAGTAAAATGAGGCGTTTGTTTACAGTGGCCCCCTTCCTGATGAGTGCGGCTAGCGGGGCGTCCGTGGCTGGCTGGCTCTTACATATTTTCCCTCTCGCCTTGTCTCATAGATTACAATGCAAATGATTCACTCTGTCTTGCTTTTGTTTGACTTTCCGCTCCCACTGTTTGGAAATCTACGGGGAATATTTTTGGACCAGGATGAAAAACTGGTTTCATTATTGTCATCCAAATTCATCCGCAAGTGATGGACCACGAGCCAAGTTTGGAGAAATGAAAGTGTTGGTAAACTTTTTTTTTTGCTTGTTTGTCTAGATGTCTTGGTTTAGTCCTGGTTTAGATTGAGTTTAGGTTTAGGCCTCGTCAGGTCCTGGTTTAATACTGGATTACTACATATGAACTAGTTTAACCTTAATTAAGCAGATTTTTATTCCTACATTAATATTACTGGTTCAAACTGGCACTTTTTGGTCCATAAAAATTGTAAGAATTTCATTTTTGCCTTTCAAATTCATCCACATGAAATACAAGCACAAGCACACATTTAGAAAAATGAAAATGATTTTTTTTTTTCCTTTGCTGGAGAGCTAAGTCTCACATCCACAAAAATATATAACAAAATAAAAATAAAAACATAAAAGATGCATTAGCTCTGCCTTGGTCTTGGTTTGGTCCTGGTCGAACACTTGATTACTTCTTATGAACTGGTTTAGACTTGGTTTAATAATAATAATATTAAAGATTTATATAAAAAAATTATATCGCTTTACATTACATTATTTATACACTCCACACTCGGTGGTGGTAAACTACTATTGTAGCCACAGCTGCCCTGGGACAGACTGGCAGAAGCGAAGCTGCCAATCTGCACCATCGGCCCGCCCACACTCAGACACAAACCACATTCATACTTGGCAATGTGGGTGAAGTGTCCTGCCTGAGGACACAGTGTCACTTTTTGCCCCTAGTGCCCCACTGTGGCACCTGATTTTCCCAGCAGTCTCATCCAAGTACTAACCAGGCCCGGCTTTGCTCAGCTTCTGAGATCTGACGAAATGAGGCTTTGACAAGCCAATAAGGCCTTGATATTGCCAAATTGTGTTCCTGAATGTTCCTCATTTAGACTTGCATATTTTGATCCATTAAAATTGTAATTTTGAAGGCAGAAAAAGACTTCCAAATTCTTCCACATAGACTCTGAGTGTACAAGCCAATTTGGAGAAATTAAAATAAAGATGAACTGTTTTACTGGATAGTTTAGTCTCACTTCCAGAAAATAACAAACTTGACGTAAATTAGACCTGCCTTAGTCCTGGTTTAGACCTGGTTTAGTTCTAGTTTAGTTCTTATCAGGATTGATACTTGCTGGTTTAGACCTGGTTTAGCTCTGATATAGCCATGTTTTATTCTTACCCCTGGTGTAGACTTGCATATTTTGGTCCATTAAAACTGTAATTTAGAAGTAGAAAAAAGATTTCCAAATTCTTCCACATAGACTCTGAGTGTACAAGCCAATTTGGAGAAAGGAAAATGTTGATAAACTTTTTTGCTGGAAAGTTTAGTGTTACTTCTAAAAAATAACAGACTTAACGTAACTCAGTCCTGCCTTAGTGTTGATTTAGTCCTGGTTTAGACCGAGTTTAGTTCTGGTTTAGGCCTTATCAAGATTGATACTAGCTGGTTTAGACCTGGTTTAGCCCTGATACAGCCTTGTTTTATCTTACCCCTGGTGTAGACTTGTGTATTTTGGTCCATTAAAATTGTAATTTTTAAGCCTGTTTGTTTGTCTTCCAACTTCTTCCACAAGACACAAGACTCCAAGTGCACAAGCCAAGTTGGAGAACTATAAACGTCGATAACCTTATTTTTGTTCGACAGTTTAGTCTCCCCTCCAAAATATATAGATAAAAAACGACTTTCACCTCACTCCATCTCCCAAGCGCATCTTTTGCTCCTCTTTATTTTAAATGCCAGCTTCCTGGTCGGGGAGTGCAGTGTGCCAGAGAGCATCCTTAACACAGGGAGAGTCCTGACGCTAAAGGCCAATGTTTCTGTGTAATACGGCTCTGGACACGCTCCTGCTGGGACCATCCCGGCACACTTTATTTCCTCCTCCTGGCTGACTCATATCTCCAAAAGTAATCCCTGTTCTCCCCAACTGCCCTCAAACTTTTTCTCAACCACACCCACCACTTTATTATGGCTGCACCTTGTAACCAATAAACAGGGCCCATAGTGGTTGTAGATGGTGATGGGTGGTGTTTAGTAGTAACAAGTGGGTATTTCAGTTGCTGTTGATTTTATATAGGACTCACCTTGTCTAGTTTCTGGCATCACTAAGGCGTATTGTCCACATATGAGCAATCTAGTGGGTATTTTCAGTTTTTAGACTCATATATAAACATAAAGGTGCACTGTGTACCTTTCCTGATGGGTAACTTTTCCTATTGATGTGCAGTTTTTGAATTACTCCTTGCTATGTGACAATTTTGGTATAATTTTGGTATAATTATGTGAACCCCTGTGAGGCGACAGCTGTTGTGTTTTGGGGCTATACAAAAATTAATTGAATAGAAACAATATTCAGTCGCTTTTAATCCACTTATGTCTTTATTCAATTGAGGGTTTGCTACATGAACGAGTTGCATGATTTGGCAGATTCTGTGCCGGGACTAAGGTGGGCAATGTGCTTTTGAGTACATGCACTCGGGTGAGGTTTGAACCGCTTACCCTCCTGTCCGTGGTTGAACATTCAAACTATTCATGGGTTTCAGCTTCCTATGTAACATTTTGAAGACTTTTCACCATTCAGAAGATATAATAATGTTTTTAATTGGTAATTGCATAGCAGCAATGCCAAATTTTCATCATTCTGAAACCAAAACTGGTTAATTGGCTATGTGTGTTGACAAGCAAGTGCAAGCATAACACCATTATTTGGTAGTGGCAGAGTGGTTAGCACCTGACAGTAAAAGGTTCCAGGTTCTGTGTGGGATTTTGTGTGTTTCACTAATGAGCAGATCCTCAGCTCCACACTCCTGAGGACACAGTACTAATCTATCCCCCACTGCTGCTGACAAGAGCCCACAGCACAGAGGAGCAGCCAATGCACGAGAACACAGAATATCACTATGACGACTGGAGGAACCGGGATTCTCTTACTGCAGTGTTGGGTACAGAGCCAAACACTGTAGGTAAGAGCAACAATACTTCATAATTTTACATACACAATTTTAGTACTCAAGTAGAAGTACAAAGTTGTAAATTACTATTATTACCATAGACTGAATAAAGAAGTGGACTAAGGGAGTGTGACGTCCCATAGCGTTTGGCTCCAACCAAATGAAGCTTGTCGAGGCTAGAGCAGTTATAGGGGTGAATTTAGAGCCATCTGGACCGAGGATGTCGCAGGTAATGCCCCTTCCTGCTCGCACCGCTGGTTTAGCAGGGAGCGGGCGCTTAGCAACGCTGTCAATCAAACCTGTTGCTAATGCTAGCAGGAGCGACCCTGGGAAAAGAAGGCGCATTGCTCTGTTATTAATGTTTATATCTTGATTTACGGACAAAATAGCGCAATAAAAATGCCAGGATCATGTAGAGCGGATTATTACGAACATTTTAAAACCAAAATAACGAGCCTGACAGCAGCAGTTACAGAGAGAGGGACCACAGTTTTTCAATAGAAAGTGAATCGATGGAGCCGGAAGTGCGCCCATGCTCACTTCCTATTTGGAACACGCCGGCTAGCAGGTTAGCTATGTCCATTTATATATACAGTCTACGGTTATTGCTATCCTTAGTCGTAATATTTGATTTATAAGTTGAACCTAATTGGAAAGACAAACATTAAATAATGCCCAAATCTATTTTTTTAAGTAAAGATCACAAAAATGACATAAACAAAATCATATTTGAAGGAGCGGTGCAAGAAATACAAATGTTATAATTTAATATTGTCAACATAAAGCTTTAACCAAGTATAACCAAAAGTTTTAGTCGAGCAAGACTAAATGTTGGAGTAACCCTTTATTATTAGTCTGTCTACATCTCCAAAAGCTCAAAAGCTCCTCTTCTACCTTGTGATGTCATGAAGCGCTAGTTTTCAAATTAACAGCTAACTTTTACCATTTGTTTAGAAGAGATTGGCAATTGCAGGGCTGAAATTATCCAAATGATTGTAGTGAAGGTGTGGAGTTTGAGAACACAGTGGAGCACTTCCTGTATTGCCACATGACATCACAAAGTGGAGTAGTGTGTGTTTTTTTGAGAGATTTTGAGAGAAGAAAACAGCCTAAATATGCAGGTTTTATGTGTTAAACATGTGAATAAAACAAAACACAACTCCAGGTATGATTTAGTGAGGGAACAACATTAAAACATAGATCAGAAAATAGCGTAACATGGGCCCTTTAAAGTACGGTGTCTGAAAAGAGAAGTACAACTGTATTAAAACACAACTCAGGTAAGTGCCAAAGTACTACCCACCTCTGCTGACTAATGAGAACACTTCCTCATTTAAAAAGTTCCATTTTGTGGCGTTTTTGTTTCAAACTCCTTTCCTCTCCTCCTTCATATTCATGCCTTGAGTGTCCCTAATCCTTCAAGTGGATCTTTTTCCATTGGCTTGCACTATTTCTCTGTCTCTGAGGCGCAGCCAGACAGCAACAGCACAAGTGTTATTATCAGTAAGCAGCTGGTTTATACTCACCCGGGGTCCCATCAGAGCATCGGGCCCAGAAAAGGGTCTTATTCTTCCTTTCGTCAAACACAATCAACACAACGGTCCAGCCCTGTGCACAAGTATTAAGAGGAGCTGTGACAAGGCTGAGTGCAGCTGACAATGGCCTTTGTTATAGGCGAGTATTGAAAGACTCTGGCACCGCTCCTCGAATTCTGGACTTGTATCTCAGCCATGTCTCCTTCTCCTGCCACATAATTTTCTGCAGTGACCCCGAGTGAAAAGCAAAATGTATCTTCAGTTATTCTTGGAAGGATTTGGCCATTGGTTTAATTCCAGTTCGGGCAGCTGCGTATTGTTGTTGTGTCCTTGGGCAAGACACTTCATCCACCTCAGGGATCTGTAATAAGAACTGGATAAGACACTCCGACTAGTGGCTGCTCCATAGGTACTGCAACTCCTTGGAATTTTCCCCAAGAGCACAATGCATTTTTTGGGGAATTCAAACTGTCCGTGTTCGGCTGACGGGGCATCCGCCGCTTTCACAAAGGTCAGGTTTGGTAGGGATTCTTCTTTATTCTCACAACTTGAACTTTTAAAATTGTTTTAATTCTCAAAGCTCCAAAACTTTAGCTTTATAAGATTTAGCCTCGCCCCACTCTGAGCCCGCACTAGCTCTGCTCTAGCAGCTATCGCTCTGATTGGTCAGAAGTGATCACACGGTGCACATTTCTGACGTCACACGGTGGGCAGCGCTAGACCAATATTCAGGAAATAACAGGCTTTTTTGGGGCATTTCGCGCCAATGAAGCACAGGTCATTGAAAACAATACACCGCCATCTTTGGTTCATTTTCCAGATCTTATTATACTCCCATGATCCACCTTGCCTAGTGTGAATGCGCTGTGTGAATGTGTGATCAGTGGTGGTCGGAGGGGCTGATTGGCAGCCACGCCTCCATCAGTCTACCCCAGGGCAGCTGTGGTCGTTGTAGTTGCTTACCACCACAGAGTTTGAAAAGTGGACAACCAAAGCACAAAATTGTCACTTAATAATAACTACACCGAAATTAGCCTAAATAAAACATGAACAAAAACTTCATTCATAACAGTTTATCAAGAGAGATTCAGGCTTAGTAACTACACTGCAGGTGAATAGGAAAAAAATGTTAAATTTAGAGAAATCAATTTGAAACTTATTTTGTAGTTTAGTCACATAAATGTAAGAAAAAAATGTATTACAAGTTTTTCATCATGTAATGTTTTAATACAAAAATAAGGCTTTTTATGTGGAAAAAATGTCCAAAACTGACCATATTTGGGACATTCAAAACAGAAACAGGGGATTTTGGATATCTTATATAGACTTGATTTGCCTAAAAATTCAAATTTCATCTCATTTTTTGAGTTATAACTTAAATAAATCAGACTTGTAATTAGATATCAACAAATCTTTCTGTAAGTTTCGTCACAATCTTATTAAGTACAAGACGGTAAAGTTTGGTGAGTGTAGGTGCTACTTTAAGGGGTGATCCTTAAGTCCCTATGGAGGAGATGCATTTGGAGAAAACAGCTTTTGTGACAATGTCCATTATTACTCTGGATGAATGTTGATTAAATTAAATTTTAAAACATCTTTCGGTGCAGAGTGGACAGTTTTATTATTTCCACATGAAAGCTTGTGTACTAAGGACCAAAATTTGTGCCTGTAGAATCTTCGCTTAATTAATGGGTTGGGGCCAGAGTATTAATGAAGCGGTTACTAAGCCTAAATCACTCTTAAGAAACTATTTGATTTTTATTAAGGCTATGAAAAGTCTAGTTATTATAAAGTGTTGCCAACTAATGCAGCGTTTTTGAATTCTGGCTTTGTTTCCGAGCAATTATAACCTCTCATTCACCCTCTTAAAATGTCATTTGGCCCTCCTGAGTTTCCATACCAACTGCTGGCAGGTAATTTGCTGGCCTCAGAAGTGAAAAGCAGAAAGTTTATAAAGTCTATCTTTAGCAGTTCAATTAGCACTACAAACGCTAATGGCTACACGCTGGAAGTCATAGTGGCAATCGGGCTCTGTATTCAAGCTATTTAGCCCTTTCCTAATCACTCTTTCATCTCCTCTTCTGACCCTTCTGACTTCCCGTACCTCCGCTCCATTAAAACAACAACTCCCAGGACCTCCTCAGGTAGTTTCCGAGCGCTTACATCATCACATCAGGCACTTTTCCATCTGTAGCCATTAGCGCCTCATTAGAAGTGGAGGAAGGGCAATGCATTTCTCAATCAGGATCCTGTGTGAGCAATCAAACGCGCGGCAAGTTGGGTAAACAGTTATATTGTGTTTGGGATTCCTCGCCATGCTGCTGACATGCTAAACAGCTCATTACACCCCTAAGGGCAGATCAAATGATGCCGCTTTGCAGAACACGCTGAAAACGATAGGCTAGAACTTTTTGTGAGAATGCAGACGACGGGAGATGCGCTGTACATAGCCTATTCTGCAGCTCATTTGGAAAACTCACAAAAACATGACGTGTAGGACTAAATAGGTTTGGTGTTGGTGTTGAAACTGATACGGAGACGGAAATAGCAAATCTGAAAAATGGTTACACAACAGATCACATGTGAAATTAATGAAAATGCCTTTCAACACTTTGCGAGATAGTAAACGGTCACATTTTTAAACAGCGCTTTTCCAACTTCAAGGCAGTCAAAGCACTTTACATGGATCTGACCGCTCTACCAGTGATGCTTATGTCGAGAGCGGGATTTGAAACGCCAACCTTCGGGTCAGTGGACAAAAACTCTACCATCGGAGCTACTGTCGCCCACTTTGTTTAAGTTTAGGGAGCGCTCACCAGATCAAGATGAAAATTCTGGTGCTGTTTGTAATAAAAAAAACTTTCAATATTTTGTTATGGGATATTGTTTTGGTTTGGGGGATTTGGTGGCAGAGGGATCAGTGCTTGTTACTTCAAACGAGGAGGTTGTGGGTTAAAACCTCTGCAGCCGTTTCGATTTCTCTAAAGGGATCTGTGTTCAAATTTCATTTTGATACTAGAATTATAATAAAAAAGACTGTTATTTTTTTCACAATAACAGTAGTTTTGTTTTGTCCCCATGAGGTCTTGTACTAATTCTTAAATAGGTCAAGAACATTCCACAAATCAGTCCAGTTTTGTCATATTTATGTATTTGTTTCAGTAGAATAGATTATCACTTATCACTAGGGTTGTCGAAAGTATCGAATACCAGATACTAATCGATACTAAAACTAGTATCGAAACTAGATACTCATTTGAGCAGGTATCGATACTAAAAAAGTCACATTTACAGGACAGAAATGAACCTTTCCTGAATATCTTCAGAATGATCTTGAGCTGTATCAAAACAAGTATAAAACCATACGGGCTAATTTTTATCCTTATGGTGGTTTTGGAATCAGTAATGAGTATCGAGTCTATTCCTTAGTTTGAAATTTTATTATTGTACTTATCACTGTTCATCTTGTTAGTAAAATCTGTTAGAATCTTGTTATCTCTGTAAGTAGAAATACATTATCCTCAAAACACACTGAATTATAATATTACAACACGCTCAGGGAAGGCACATCTTTAAAAAAACGACTTCCAGAAAGTTCGACTCCCGCACCTTTCGCACTAATAAATAAACTACACCATTCACTTGTCTCGTGGTTGAATTAAAATGAGGCTCATAATATAAAACCGTGATTTCAAACGTCTTTCAGAATAAAGGCAGGAGTGACAATACCGGACCACTGGCGAAATTCTGAACCAGATTTTAACACTAATTGTGGCACTCACTGACAGTTGGCTACAATGAGTGGCAGTCCAAATTAGCACCGCAGAGCACCCTGCCACCCTCCTGTCATGTAGAGCACCCATAGAGAAGCACCCATAGGAGCAGCACTGTCACGCCGTCGCCCGAATCAAAGCCCTCTTATCTAACAAACGATACCCCATACGTAACGCAGCGATTCTCCCTAAACAGCTCAACACGTCAGCTGGCGTTTTTGTATTTTGGTTAGCTTGCTGTCTAGAATTATCTGGGGAAATGCACTGTCTGTCCTCTTTGCTTTCCCTGTCCCTGTATTTTCGACTTTCGGTTTTAGAAGTTTGGCAAGTATGATTCTCAATTTGAAAACTTTGCAGCTACTTATGACGGATTATTTCCTTGTAGACTCCTGTGACTTCCTGTGCTTCCTCGGCGTAACAGCAGTGGAGTCGTTCAACCGTACGAAACAAATGAACATGTTGGCAACAGGAAGAAGCCTTTTCAAAAACTTTTCCCTTTTGTTTGATGTGTTTAAATAATATAATAATCATAGGTTTTGGTTAGCTCTGCAATGTGAAAGTGTGTTTTAATAATAGATACTGAACTAATGGGGATTTTGGCTTGTACTGCAGCAGAACAGCCGAAATCATTAATACCTGTAGAGATGCCAGTGAAACCTTGGCTTCATCGACTAAGCCCTGGACACAGTGAGTGTTATACAATACAAACTGGAAACGTTTCCCATGAAAATACAGTACAATTAAAGGTCCACTATGTTTTTTAACGCTTTGCCCGGAATGTTCCATAGTAAAGGATAAAACACGCTTTATTTTTCCTGTGCGTGGGGTCACGTCTTTACAGATCTGGCCCGTAGACGGTGTATATAAATGGACATAGCTAACCCGCTAGCTGCCACGTTCCAAATAGGAAGTGAGCGTGGTCGCGCTTCCGACTCCATCGACTCAATCACTCATCGACCAATTCACTTTGTATTGAAAAACTGTCGCCCCTCTCACTGTAACTGCTGCTGTCAGGCTCGTCATTTTGGTCTTAAAATGTTTGTATTGACCCGCTCTGTATGATCCTGGTGTTTTTATTTCGCTATTGTGTCCGTAAATCAAGATATGAACATTAATAACAGACAAATCAGGTGCCGTCTTTTTCTGAGGTCGCTCCCGCTAGCGTTAGCAACAGGTTTGATTGACAGCGTTGCTAAGTGTCTGCTCCCTGCTAAACCAGCGGTGCGGGTGGGAAGGGACGTTACTTTCAACATCCTGGCTCTGGATTGGCTCTTTGGTTGCTATGATACTCGCGATCGGAATTCGAAGTATGTAACTCGGCTCCTTTAACCACTCTAGCCTCAATGAGCTTCGTTTGACTGGAGCCGAACGCTACGGGTGACGTCACACTCACTTAGTCCACTTCTTTACACAGTCTATGATCTGACCTGTAACTTGGCCTGGTAGTGTCACCTGTTCGTTTCCATGGCGATATATTACTGTATACTGCAACATTCCGGGCAAAGCAATAACATCTCTGTGGAAATGTAGTGGACCATGCGACAGAAAAGTTACATAGTGAACCTTTAATAATGAAAATGAGTAAGACAAAACTTGCACAATGTGTTTTATCGGTAGATTGAAGAAGGTGCGTACACGTATTCATTTCATAGCGCTAATAATTTATCTGATCTATTTCAGTGGAGACAAGCAAGTTAAACTCCCAGGCCAAGTTACAGGTCAGATCTGTGGAAAGGTGACCCTGCTCACAGTAAGAATGCATGTTTTCAAGGTATTTATGAGCAAGAAAACCCCCCGTAATGCAATAAATGCTGTAAAGTTAATCCTAACTATTCCGCGCAAAGCAACAACATCCCCATGACAAGCAGGTGGTGTAACTTTCCAGAAAATTAAAACGCAAGAAGTAAATACTAAGCCCCAGGTATTTCAAATATAATAACAGGTAAGTACATGACACAAGTGAAATGTAAATGAGATGCCCAAAAATAAACTCTATGAAACAACCTTCTGAAATTTCGGTGTCGGTCTTGCCAATCACTGCATTAGAATATGCTGATGAGCAAACCCAATACTTCGTTATGTAACACGTCTACTGCTGATGCGGAGGAAAGCTGTCTCGATGGGAGCCCTGACTTTAATTACCGCCAGGTTTTTTTTATGCCTTACCGGAGCAAACACTTTTTGTGAAATCCTCCGCTACCCTGATCTTTAACATAACGCTCAAAGCAAAAGCATCTAACCTCATGTAGGGCACTTGTACGTACACAGACACAGCCTGCGGCGTTTGGACCATCGCAAAGATACATATCCCAGTGGGGAATGTGGAGGTTAGGAGTCATGATTTGAAAGAAAAGGAGATAAGAGCGGGCGATGATGAGAGAGTGATGGAGCAGAGGAGGAGGAAGAGGAGGAGGAGGGGGGAGGAAGATTGAACCCACGGGCCGCTTGAGTTTGACAGGCTGTCAGTACACATGCGGGGGTGACATGTAAATTGGATGCTAATGTTAGTGTGTGGTATAACGCTGGAACGCTGGTGACGGCCACCAGGGACAGGCCTGAGACATGTGGGTTTGGACAGGTGGGAGGCTTATTGTTGTTTACAAGATGGTATCGCAATTGTTGGTTTGAAGCTACGCAAAATTAGATTATCGAGCATTATTGAGGAAAAAGAGGTTTCAAAAACAGATAAGTGTCATTTTAAAAAGTCATCAAAGGCTCGCAGGTAACTCTTTTTATGTCGGCGTGTTTTGAAAGACAAATATTTTAGCGCAATAAAAATATTATTCCAACCCTCAAATCCACTCGGCTTCATTTGAACTGATCATTTATTTTGCAAATTTTAAAAGCTAAGACAAGAGAAAAAGAGGAAAAACAGAAGCTTGCCATTTATTCTGACAAACACAGAGATCATTTTTTGCACTTTTGTGGTTAATTTCACACTTCATTCACTTTTTTTTTTGCGATACTTGAACTCCAAAGACGTTTACGGGCATGTTTTAAAATGCTTCTGATAGATTGCAAAAATGTGATCTAGGCTAATTTACATTAAAGAAGACAACATTGTGCTTGTGTCTGCTCTATAGTTATAATGTATGACACCTGTGGACCATTATGCTATAATTTGCTCATTTTAAACGCAATATTCATCTAAAACGAATTAATAAAAGTAACAAGTCCGCTGACTTCCACGTTAGAAAAGTGTAGCGCCCAATGGGAGCCGACTTCGCCGTAAACCGCATCACAACAACGAGCTGCATGATGTCGGCCCCTCCAGTGGATAGCTGCAGATCACGCGAGCTAGTAGTGAACTTTTTTCATTTGTACCAAAATGACTACGTGACGCTGCCGAATCCTACGCGTATCACTGATTAAGAAAATAAAAATGAAAGAACAAAGTAAGTACGTCACAGTGGGCATGAAAATAAGCGATTAAAGATTACTCAAACATGCATGAATCACTCCAAAAACAACTTCGGGAGAGTAGCTTTTGAGGGGAAACAACTATAAAACGGTTAAAGGCTCTGAACGGGTGTATTAACATATTTTTTTCACAATTTTGCCTCTAAAATTTAGGATTAAACTCAAACTAGCCTCGATCCAATGTATATCTATGGTATTTGCATGGTCGGTGAGTTTCTGTGAGCGCAGTCTTCAAAGCTCGGCGTGGGAGTTTGTGAGGTCTCCAAGGAGATCGGATCGGCCCGATGTGAAAGTGTCCTGGACTGTCTGCGCTTCTCCCTGAATCCCACTTTTCCTCAAAGGCGCCGCGCATCAACAGAGAGGAGAGAAAGAGAGGGTGAGAATGGAGAGAGGGTGAGAGAAAGAGGAGAGAGAGAGAGAGTTAGAGAGAGAGCGATAGGGGATGAGAAAGGAGAGAGGGGAGAGTGAGAGAGAGAGGGTGAGAGAAAGAGAGAGGGTGAGAGAGAGAGAGAGTGAGAATGAAGAGAGTGAGAGAGAGAAAGAGAGAATGGAGAGACGGAGAGAGAGATGAGGAGGAAGAAGAGGAGAGGGAGCGAGTGAGATAGAGAGAGGAGAAGTGGGAGAGGGAGGGAGAGAGATGGGGGAGTGAGTTAGAGAGAGAGAAAGACACAAAGGGGAGACAGAGAGGGGGAAGAGAGAGAGAGAGTGAGAGAGAGAAGGGAAGAGAAGGGGGGCAAAGTTGAGGAGAGGGAGAGAGGAACATAGAGAGAGGAGGAGTGGAGGGAGTGAGAGAAAGTGGGGGAGAGTGAGTTAGAGAGAGAGAGAGACAGAGAGGGGGGACAGAGAGGGAGTGAGAAAGCTGGGAGAGAAAGGTACAGAGAGAGTACGAGAGAGAGGAGGAAAGAGAGAGTGTGGGGGGTACAAAGAGTACAGAGAGAGAAAGGGGGAGAGAGGGAGAGGGGGGAACAAAGAGGAGGAGAGGGAGAGAAAAGTCTTTTGAAGGATAAAACCGTGGGATTAGATAAGGTGCTCCTTCCTTCTGGACCGTTGAGCCGGGCTGAACGAGAGAGCGAGAAAGAGAGAGGAAGAGAGAGAGAGGAAGGGAGAGAGAGGAGAGAGAGAGTCTTTGGAGTAGTGCCCACTGCCCTGAACACATTAGCTGCCTAGTGGGAACAAAGGCCCTCACCTGCATTCTTTATATACTGTGCGCCCAGGAGCCAGAAGGGGGCGTGGTTTCAGTCTTGGCTATTGTCGAGAGGGAGAGATAGGGTCACCGGGTTTTCACTCTTGGTCTCGCCGCATAAACGTGATAAAAGTCCGACACATCACAGAGGCTTAAACGACTTGTGGACATTGGTTAATCTGATATAAATTGATAGTGTTTTTTATAGGCTAATCCTTTTCTTATTTGGCCTTTTCACGGCAGACCATATCGGGTGGTTTGGCAGGTTTTCACGCACGATGGACCGAGCCAACTTCACAACTGGGACTGGATTGGAAAGGGTGGGCTGGGGTGAGGGTGGAGGGCGGGGGGGAGGTTTGCCCAAGGACACAATAGGCGAGATTTGAACCACTGACCATCGAGTTTGTGGGTGAATGCTTGCCCCGCTGTGCCGCCGTTGCCGCCTTCTTACATTAAAGATCTGTATTACATTTCATTGGGGTATTAACTGTTAACACATTACACATTTAGATCACCGTGTTTGCTTTGATCGTTTTGAAAATGCTATGTTCGCTGAAAACGACGCGTTAAAATCTCAAAATAGTTTCAGTTTCGTGGTTTTAGTTTCGGGAGAGATCGCTAAATTACTCAAACATGCATGGATGACATATAAAAAAACTCCTCAGGCATGTTTTTGATGAAGGAATAACATTAAAAACTCCAAAAAGTCGATTTTGCATAATACTCCGTCTTTAAAGTTGACAGATGCTAAATCACCTATAATCAGCTTATTTCAAACATAGCTTTACATTATTATTAGCTTACTCAAAGTTGTATTTTGGTTGATTCCTGCATGTTTGAATCCTTCTCGAGGGCTCGGAAAATTTCTGTTTTCACCTACCCCCTGTCCCCGCCCCCGGGTCTGTACTTGTTCATGAAAATCCGTTGCTTGTTACGGTAAAAAGCTGCTATGAAAAGGTAGAGCTCGCAGCAGAGAATCAGTTGTGCAGTTTTGGACAGGAAGTCAATGGAACCGTTTCTACTGTTAAGTCGTTTTGGATCAATATTGTAAGTACTGTGGCATGTCCAAAAGTTGTGTTTGCCAAAAGTAAAAATGGACTATTTAACAGTACGTCCTGGTTCAAGTATCCTGCAGCTAGCATCATGGGTGATTAGAAGTTTGGATTCAATCTGTGTAGACATGTTAATTCCTAACACATTGACGCTAAATTTGGGATAAAACTGCATTCATCACACAGAGAACATGTTTGGTAATGTTCTAGCTTCAGCAATCCAATCCCTAAATATTTTATAGATGGCGCCAGCATTTTTTCACAATGGATTCCACACTTCTGCCAAACACAAAGGAAAAATTAGGAACGGCTACACGCCTGTTTACTATAAGCGAATGGAGGCGGTATTTAGTTCATCTGAAGTCTTTCTATTCGGTTACACGCAATGGAAAAGTGCCACCAATGTCATGGTAAGATATTTTTACTATTAATTTCAAAAGTAGGTCAGACATAATAATCAAAACGGTCAGGGATAAAATTGGTTTCCAAAATCAAACCGTTTGGGGAATCCTGCTTTAAACGGAATACAAATTTAACAGTTAACTCTTCAGTGTGAGAATTCAAAGTTTGATTTTTAGATTTGATTTTTCTGTCCCACTGATAAAACTATGCCTAAATAAAAAAAAATAAAAAAATAAAAATAAATAAATAATGATAATGATAATAATAATAATAATAACAATAATAATACTTTAGACTATCACAATCTCTCCATCACTGTGAGAGCTCATGTGAAGCAAATGCAGCTATTACAACGAACATCTATCTATCTCTCTATTTATGCATATTGGCGACATTTTATGGCCTTATCCCATTCAAAACACATAATATTTCGTTGTAAATTGTTAATCGCTATGGCAACAGTCCTAACCTTTCATCATACAGACCATACCGGGTGGTTTTGGCAGGTTTTCACGCACGACGTACCAAGCCAACTTCACAACCGGGACTGGATTGGAAAGGTGGGTGGGGGGTGGGGTCTCGCCCGAGGACGCAGAAGGCAAGGTTTGAACCACTGACCATCCAGTTCGTGGGTGACTGCTTAACCCCTTGAGCCACTGCTGTTGCCATCTTACATTAAGGAGGGGGTATTACATTTCAACGGGGTATTGATCGTTAACACATTACATGTTTAGATTATTAAATCGCTATGGCAACAGTCCTAACCTTTCATCATTCTGAAACCCGTGGATATCACATTTGGGCATGAGAATAGGTTTGCAGCATCCCCTGTACGTTCCTTTGAGGGAGCGCAAATGGAAAATGGGAGCCAGTCTAACCTTGTATTGAGCCACTTTGCTTGTATGTGGTGGAGTGACCTAAATCAGGCTGCCACTGGTGGTATGAGACAGGGGGCTGTGTTCTGGATATCCCTTCCTTCCTGCATGTTGGATAAATCCCTTTATGTGCTGCGAGCTGCCGGGGAGATTTCCAGATCCACCGCTATAGTACTGCACGGCATTGTTGTGAAATGTGTGCCGGCGTACACTTTGTGAATGCACACCACGAGCCGCCAGACAAAATGAGCAGATATCAAAGTAAGCTACACTGTAAAAGAGGAAAGCCCATAGTGGTTAAAGTGAGTCAAATTATCAGCGGTGGGTAGTAGAATTATCAAGAACAATTACTCGAGGAACCTTAATGAAGCGTACTTAGTTTTCAGACAAAACAGTGCTTGAGTAATGCATTTTACCACTACAGTCATGATGCAGGTTTTGTCATTTTGTTGTCTTTCCTTTGCTGACGCCAGATTTTGTGCATTATTTAAATTAATGACATCCAATTACCATATTTTCCAGACTATAAGTCGCACTTTTTTTCATAGTTTGTCCAGGGGTGCGACTTATACTCAGATGCGATTTATATGTGAAATATATGTTTTTTTTCTTCATTATTATGCATTTTTTGGCTGGGGCGACTTATACTCCAGTGCGACTTATACTCCGGAAAATACGGTACATTAACTTGAAATTACAAATCAAATGTTACATCCGGACCAGACAGTTACAGCTACAATTACTAGAACCACTACTTCTACTTGAGTAACATTACTTTGAAGTACCAGTGCTCTTACTACTAGAATAAAGATGTTTTGGGGTATTTATAACAATATAGCTACAACAGTTATTATGTTATGCTAAATCATTGGTCGATTAAGGACATTGCGCTTTAATTAATCAAATGACATATGAAAGTAATTTGAATATAGATTATATTTTTGCTAGAAATGCGATAAAAGGTTGAGAAAATCAGACTGAACAATCTCAAAACAACAATCTAGCTCTGGAAAACTGGTCAGAACTATTCATAAATTTTACTATTATGAATCCAAAAGCACAACTAGTATTTTGCAGTGTATTCTCTCTATGTGCTGTGACCAAAAGTGTCCAGGGCACTTTGAATTGGATTATCTCATACATTTTCTATTATCCACAAAGACCTTGAGCTCCATGGGACTGCCTCAGAAAAGGGTCCCGGCTGGAGAAGTCGGAGGTGCGGTGGGGGTTAGCGTTAGCGGCGAGGCTAATTTGTACGTTGCCCCTTCTCGCACATGGGAACATTAGCCTGGCGGATTTTATTTACAGTGACTGATCGGGGTTAGGCGCGTCGAGATCAAGGCGCTGTTAAACGAAGCTGACCCGACGTAGCGCTACACAATTAATTAGCAGGTGAGCGCTATTAAAACGTAGACAGTGATTAATGTGTGGAGAAAGGCATGCTGGGAAAAACAGGGGCAAACGAGCGCGGCAGAAGAAGGCGTATTGCTCCACTGCGTAACATGGTAAAGTTGCACTGTGTAACTCAACCTGCTGTTGATATTACTTGGGCTGAAATGTTCCACAGTACAGCATTTAACTTTCTAGAGACGAGCAGTTGGCGCCACCAGGCCAAGTTACAGGTCAAATCTGTGGAGAGGCGACCCTGCTCATGGTTTTGAAGGTAATTTTGCGCAATAAAACACATGTGACTGAATGAATGCAAAGCCCAGCAAAGCAAGAGCATCTCCACAGAGTCAAACTAGAAAAGTTCCATAGTGCACCTTTAATCAAAAACAGCTTCCGACCTCCTCAAGGCATTTTCTTAGTTTGTGTGGAGTTTTTAGTAAAAGTTTGACAGATGCGTCTTTGACAACCTGTGTTCCAGTCCTGTCACTGTCAGGGCTCTGAGAACATGAGCACCGGCCCCTGCTGGATTATAGTCAAAACTCAAAGCCAAATCACGGGCAGCTCTGAAAGTGAATATATGCCACTCAAACCAATGGTATAGTCAACAAAGTGTGTCGTGCGCTTTTGAACAACAAGCAAAACCAAAATATACAGTACAAATGGTGCGATAAAGACATTTTTTTCACTTGAAGAATGAGATTTGCACGTTTCAAGATTGTTATTGTCAACAAAATTACATCAGAGCATCAATCCAGCTCATATACATGGACGATATGTTGGCTGCTCCGAATATAGGACACAATAACGTTTAGGAACACAGCATTCTGGTATTTCCTCAAATTTTATAATAAAGATTTGTTGTAAAAAATCAAATTGAAGCCATTTTTGTAACATCTGCCAACAGCGTTCAGGTTAGTAAGTGTAATAGTACTTTGCAACCATTTCTTTAAACATTTCACACCAAGTACCACCACATAAAATACTTAGGCGTCTGAGTACCACCAGATCTAAAACCGGTCTATAACCAGACTATTCTAGGGTTAAACCAGGTCTAACATACACACAATTTATATGATTATTCTAAACAAGAATTAACCCAAAGGAAGACAAAAATGTGGATTTATTTGACAGAAAATATTTGAACTGCAGGGGAATGCGTGTACCACCTGAAGTACCACAGTCTGAGAACCACTGATCTATAATTTCGTGTTTATTCTCTGTGTAACTTATAGCAACGTTACGGAAACGTGCCAGGGGACCGTGAACCGGGACGAGGGGGCTTTTGTGCTCTCACACACCTGGGATACTGTCCTGAAGAAGTCGGACTGCAGAAGGCGCTGTCCTGCCTAAAATAGTTAAAAACTTTCATTTTTGCTTTCATTTTAACCTTAAAACTACACTTTTTTGTGAACTCCACCGAGGCATATTAACATTTCTTTTAACAGATAGAATTAAAAGTCAAACTCATTCTGAAAGCAGGCCCGCGCATCTTCTACGTGCTAAAACAACTAATGGTGCTCCTCAGTGGGAAGAAGCGGTACTTGAATGAAGCTCTGCGAATGGTAAAAGCCTAAATCGTCCATGTGGCCTTATTAAACGCTTGTGTTGTGATGAATGCCACACATTTGAGGAGCAGTGCTGCTTATGTGAGCCATATGTTAAACACTAATTCATGAATAATTGCGACAGACTCCTCCACAGTGGGAGAATTCAGGCTTCTGCTGTTCCCACGTTCCCCTTAGTCAAACACACGCAGTTGGAAGAAAGTTTAAAAAGTTTGACTGTTTGCAATTGACTTCACTCCAATGTTTAATAACACTGTATTAATCAAGTTAAAGTAAGACCACTGCAATTAACACTACTACTATTAGTTCACAACCAGATGCTTTTACTGACAGAGAATTGGCTGCGGACCTCTTGATTAAAAAGATCAATCTCACTCTCGTATTTCAAACACTTCTTTTGGAACTACGGCCACTGCGACAAAAAATAATGACATTACCTCTGTAACTCCTGTCTTATCACTAATGTTACCAACACTAATGAAGTACATATATGTAAAGAATATTACCACATACGAATATCACAAACATATGCTCAACAACAACTATACCACAAATATTTTCTGACCTCCAGTGATGGGAAGAATACTTTATTTGGTTACAGAATACTGAATACCTGCATTAAAATGTATTTAGTAAAGAATTCCGATACATGGTATACTACTTTTACATTGAGTTGGATTTAAACTATTGTGTAAAAACGCGACATAGAATTAAAAACAGCTTTATGTTCGTTTCACTGTTTGTTCTATATTTCCTATCACTGACGGGGAAGTTAAAATCACACGTGCACCAATGAATTTACACCTTGAATTTAGGAAAGTAACTGTATTCTGAATACCACCAAATGAAAATGTAACTGTACCAGATACAGGTACTCAAAATGTGTATTCGGAATGTGTATTTTTGGTACATGTATTTAGTTACTTCCCATCACTGCTGACCTCTCATCCTGCAAAGGTCTCGGCGCCAAAGTCTTTTTATTAAATACGCTATCATACCTCCCTCATTTGCCTCTCTAAATAATTTTACGTGATGAAATTTGAACTTGAGCGCACAAAACATATCCCACTTCACTTCAGAAAATACAAAGAACGCTTATATGATTGTTCCAAAATTCTTACTCAGCTCAAAACATCAAAAACTTCACGTAACTGGCCAGACACGTAAAACACCCCTAGAGACACATTAGCAAAACAGTATAAAAAGTAAACGAAAGAGCCATGAACAACCTCATAACTCCTGGTAACGCATTTGTTGCACTGACCAATTAGGGCCGATGCCATAGCGATAAACATTTTAAACAATATAGTATTTCTTCTGAATGGCCTCAAAAAAGTCCTCAAAATGTCACCTATAAGAAAGCGGAAACCCACAAAGTTACGTTAGCGTCTTAAAATCCCCATTAGTTTAACATTACGCTGACATAAAAAAAAGTCTATGATGTATGAAGTTATCAAACCCGACCACATCCATCGCCTGCCCTTCACTACTTTTCTGTAGGACAGACTTTTGGACGACCACATACCCTGATGGCTCAATACTCTCCGATGAGCTTGGTTGGTGTAATGTGATCAATTAAGACACATCTGTGCGTTTGGCGTTTGTTTGTGTCGCCGCGGAAACAATAGCTGCTGTTCTGTGATGATATATGGCCCCGGTTTTGCAGCCAGATTCATTACGCTATTCATTTTAAAGTGTACAAGTTGCCTTAATAGTATCTATGTACTTATAACTGAGTGATGGTGCTCCACTAGACTGCACCCCCTAATGGCAAGGTTAGGGGTATCATTTATCATACTGGCTTCATTTGAGCTTGAACATATTTCCGATTTTGTCCACCTTAAAAAGCGGAGATGCGTGCAAAGTAGGGAGTTTGTAAACCAATAAGTAAAAGGCCAAGATGGTAAAAATGTGTACGTCGAAATGTTATAGGATGTGAGCTTTAGCAAATATGCTGATGAAGTAAGATACAAACAGGGATTTATCTCCATCCATGGTTTTTAGAGTAATGAAAAATTGGGACCGTTGCCACAGTATTATACAATCCAAAACTAATTATCCTATCTTTGTAATAGGAAATGTCCTCAAAATGGCTTCTATAACAGGAATCTGAAACCCAACAGTTGCGAAAAGTGTTTCTCAAACTGTGGTGCGCGTCTTAACGATGATGCACTGCCTTTGCTAAAGATCGAATACTAAAATTATGTTATATTAGATTAAACTTGCTGTTCAGACTTACCATGGTCACTTTTTTTCTTTTCTTTTTCATTTATTTATTTTATTTCAAGCCAATTAATGAACACAAGAAGTAAGCAGATATGTATCCAGGACGCTTAATGTACATTTCGTATATTTCATCGTATTTATTTTTCTTTTTTAAACTCGAAAAGGAGTGGGAAGGAGAAAATGTATTAAATCCCTCCTGTGTCTTCCATTAGAACATAAATTAAATGCTTTGTATCACCTTCCTTTCAGTTAAACAAAAATGTATATATAAATTCATCCTTATAATCGGTAAAATTGAAAGCGAAATTACACTACTACAAGGACACGATAAGAACAATCTCTAAACTCAGCATGTGTTGAATAATATACGGGAGATTGTCAGGCAAAATGATGTGTTGTGTTAACTCAAAAATCTAACTTAATAAATAACAATAAACCAGAAATACCAAGTCATTTTGAGGAACAAAAAGCGGTCGCGGTCCCACTGCCAACACAGCCCCTAACTATGATCAATGTAGTGGACCAGCCTTTAATAAAATAATTAAAACCACTCATGCCTGGAAATTGAAGTTCTATGCGCTGCCAATCACAACTAATAGAAGAGGAAATGTCCCCAAAATTTGAAAATGAACTGCTACGGGGGCGACCCAAAGTCCAATATCATCTCATAACTGCACACGTATTAACTTGAATAAATCTGCACTGGATTTGGGAATAATATGTAATCGCATTTTTTCCGACAAACATTGCAATTGTGATTAGATTTACGATTTTATTCAAAGTTCACATTTTAAACATGTCCAGAAGAATTGGCAAAAAACCCCTGAAATATTAAGAATCACATTTCAAACATGTACAGAGCTAAACGACGGGGTTAGGAGTTTTATGCAGAGCAAGACGGGATTTTGTTGTTTGTGGAAGAAATGATGGTGCTTAGTTGCGTTGATTCAAACGGCGATTTCTGTACCGTCGTCGCCTTACTCTGTCTCCGATTCCTTCGCCAATCCCTTTCACCACATCGACTCAATGCATCACGACAGTTTTGCAGAGCGCCATTCCCATCTTTTCCCAGTTTAATCTGTTTAGAAATCCGCGTTTATTTCGGACGTTTAGATTCGGAATTGGCTTCAAATTGCCGCTGAGGAATGGATTTTGTCAGCGGCCTCACCACCAGATTACAGCAATCCCAAATTTTGTGCTAGAAGTCTGCGCATGGGCAAATCCCTCACCTTCATAGCTTTGGTCCCAATGCATTTTTGATGTGGCCCTCTTTTTCCCCGCACCCAAAAGCTAGTGTCCATATAACTTAAATTTAACCGGTGACGCTGGCGGCTTGAACGTGTGTGTGTGTGCGCGGCGAGCAAAAGAAAGGGAGAAAATGTTCCCCCTTGCCTCTTTAATATTTGAGAAGTCTTCTGTCGAAAAGTGATGCAGTCATAGGCCTAGCCCGTATGCGAACTAACTCAGCCGTGAGCGAGCAAGACGGAGCACTTTCAATGTTTATTTATCTACCTGGGAG
The DNA here is from genome assembly GCA_000787095.1 of Periophthalmodon schlosseri. Taxonomy (NCBI): domain Eukaryota; kingdom Metazoa; phylum Chordata; class Actinopteri; order Gobiiformes; family Gobiidae; genus Periophthalmodon; species Periophthalmodon schlosseri. The sequence goes on from KN485910.1 coordinate 47,292, forward strand.
GGAGAGGGTCGGACGAGGAAGCAAGGGAGGACGGAAGGAAGGAAGCGAAAGAGCTAGGAGAGAGGAAAGAG
>KN485910.1:47396-60933 GCA_000787095.1 Periophthalmodon schlosseri
GAGAGAAAGACTGGCCCACTTGTCACAAACGATTAGAGTGATGGACGCGGCGTGCCCTGTCCCATGCCAATGAGAGGCATGGGCTGTTGTTTTCGGAGCACCCAAAATACTTTAAAATGTTCTTGGTGTTATAGTGGTAGGAAAGTAGTAAGCAATTGAAGACTCAAGTGCAAATTGTAACGCGTTTTGAGTTCGTTTTTCGGAGAGAGGAGTTGTTTAAGATTTTAGGCGCCAGGATGTGCACAGACAGAACTAGGTCTCATCACAGGGACTTTTATGTAACGCGAAATTTCAAAGTAAAAGCCCACAGAGAAGAGGAACTACATCATGCGGCAAATGTGCAGACGAAAAAGTACAAAATGTGCAATGTTTTTCTGTACGTCACAACAAAATATGACTGTGAATAAAAGCGTTAATAACTGACAAACTTTAGTATCATTTTATCATTGGCTAATTTTGTTGAGCTGCATTTTTGGAAGATAAACTATCTTCATATTTTAGAGTTAGCCTAATTGTAAAAGTGCATTCTTGCCGCAATAGGCTACACAACCATACACAATAACAAAAACATATGATACAGATAATACAACCATCTAAGCATCTTGTTATTTGAATTGGCAAAAGAAGGGACGGCTATAAGCAATAATCAGAGATAATCCACAAACTGATGCCAACAATGAATAAGTTATATGGCCTAAAAGAAAATGTATTAGTGCTTCTTGAAATTCACCAGAATAAATGTGTATTCTGTAAAGCTGGTTTGTGAGCTCTTGTAAAAGAAAGTGTCAGCTTTGAGAGCGACAGCGTCAGAACGTGTTTGTGATAAAGAACACAAAGCGTCTCTGGATGAGGAGCGCAGCGGCGGAGGAAGGATGCCCTCATTGTCTGAGACAAAAGGAGTCCCCCCGCCACAAAACACGGTACTGAACGCAAACATCCACCTGAGCGCGCGGAGCTCCACATTATTCAGAGCTGAATGTTGCAACAGTGACTCAACACATAAAAGAGCAGTCAGAGCGATGCGTCAGGAGAACTGCGTACATGTTTCTTTATAGAAGCGATAGAGATGGAGAGGCAGTTTTGGAGACACAAAGTGGACTCACTTGGGGTTGGAGCTGTTCCAGTAGACGGCGTGTCTGTCAAAGATGATCTTCTCCTCTGCCCACGCGGACGCCCAGGACAGGACGGCCAGTAGCACGAGCTCCATCCCACAGCGCTGTCCGAGCGGCCACAGCATCACGCGCATCCAGCCGGGACTCGCTTCTGTCGCTCACGTGGAGGCTCTCACTTTCACTGCGCTGCTGCTGCTGCACAAACCCTCGTTAGATCATTAGCTTTAAGGACCAACGTGCGCATGAATCAATAATTGGATTGAGTTGCAAAAACATGCAGGTATTTCAAGTCATAGTGGTTCAAAACACACTTTAAAACTAAGCCGAGACAAATAAAAGAACTCACATGTTATTGACAAAATGCTGTGATCTCCGAAAGTTTTGTCCCATTACGCGCACGCAGACATGCGCGCGTGGATTAGATCCACAGAAATAAACGATGATCCAATATTCATCTGAAGTGCGTAACTCTGTTATAGGTTTGTTTGATCACAGGCAGGCGCGAGACAACATCAGAATGCTCCGTCATATTTACATCTGCGCTGCTATCACATCAAATCTTCCACTTGACCTTCTTTTTTATCGCGAGACATTCCACAAAAACACAACGTTCCTCTGCGTTGTTCTCAGTCCAAACTTAAGGAACAAAACACTGGAGCATCCTCTTCACTCTGCCTCCTCTCGCAACTTCCTCCGCTGCCTCAGCATCGACTCCAGCGCGGACTCCCCTTCCGCGTCACGCCGCTCGTTAACTGATCTCAGCTTAATCCGCACATGCCCCGAGCGCGCACTCTGCACCTATGGCGGACACTACAGCGCTCAGCGGAGTCCTCGCTCAGACGCACAGTGGATCTAACCCCCTCCCCCCGTCTCCTTCTTTCTCTTCTCCTCTTCCTCGCTTGCTCTTTCTTCGTTTCCGCGCGGGAGGGGTGATATAGCGGTGCTGTGCCGTGCGGTGCCGCGCTGCCTCGGGGGACTCTTGGCTTGGCTGACTCACTGCGCCCCGGCTCTATGCGCGGCTTTATGTATGAGAAGCCTCGAGTCACTCTTTCATATGGAAACGAATCAGAGTTCAAAGATAAAACGAAGAAGATTAGCGTTAACTTTATTTATGTGACTTTTTATAAATCGCAGCCATCTGTGAGACTGTATGGGCTTTAAGTGCCAAGCAGCTGCTTGTGTAAAGCGCCCATAAAGTTTTGTTTGAAAGCTGCTGCCTGATGGATGAGCTCGCGCACATACGTACAGCAAAAGGAGCGTGCGTGATGGATCGCTGGAACACTGGAGTCATTTTCCATCAGTGTCCATTAGCCAAAGGGCGCAGCAGAAGGCTGCGCAGAGAGAAAACCTGCGCTATAAAGATGCCAGAGCCGACACCTCTGTCCCTGACTGTGCCCACCTCCGGCCCACGCGCCACATAAACTGTAGATCTGAGTCCAAATCTGGTCCGGGGGCCGGTCAGGGCCAGGGTTAGTTTTACGAAGCCCTATAGCCTTCAGTTTGCAGACTACATAAAACAACCTAAAACCTAAGATATGAGATTGACATTTTGATCTGCGTGTTGGACAAATTATGTGGGACGTTTAAGTGCTGGTCACAAACTGAACAGATAATACCACTGCACTGTACGTGTTTTTGGTATTTTTAGGCCTACTCATAAAATATAGAAGGCAGATCAATAGGCCTATTTGGGGTTTTATTGTTTTTAATCAGCGTTGTTTAATGAGCTTTCATTGTGGATTGATAAAGGAACACTCATGTTATTCAAAGTTGACAAGAGCCATTTGTTCCAAGCCTCATTTAGTGTTTCTGAACTGGCCTTGTTTGTGTTTGTCTGCTCTGATGGGACTGAGACTGCAGTCTGTGAAGCTGAATGAGCTTTAGGCACAAAATCCATCACGTTTAAAACCATCGACCTCTGAATTATTTGTAAAACATTCACTTGTTTAATCCAAACAGGGACTGCAGCCTTAACAAATGACGCAGGCTTTTAGTGAGCGCACAATTCACCCTAAAGTGATGAATTTATGGAGGTACAAACATTGTGCAAATTTCCCACATTTCACCATGTTCCCAGCCTCCCAGCGGTTTCCTTTATCATTGTAAACGGCACCTTTCTGCTGCTCCATCAGTCTGTTTAGATCATCTATGCAAAGCGCCCCAGTTTTCCATTGCCCCCCTCTGCCTGCAAAGTAATGCCTGTAATTCTGGATGTGAGAGAGAGAGAGGAGAGCACCCCTATAACCCAAATACAGCTGCGTGTTGTCCGCCTCCCCAAAATGAATAATTCAGGAAGTGTCTGAGGCGTGCATATGTCCCGCCCGGATGGTCGCTGGATGCTTTGGGATGGCGTAAATGGAGACACTAAATTTGCCAAAGACATCCTTCACCTCGTCCCTCTCCTCTGCTGTCGCTCTGATACTGACTGCATAAAACCTCTAATGCAGAGTACAGCTGGGACAGTGCAGGGTGAGCCCACAGTGTGCTGCAAGAGAATCTAAAACTCTACAAAAGCCGTGTAAAGCACTTACTATTTTCTGAAAACATATGTTAAAGAGGCGCATCTACAATCAATCAATCAATCAATCAAACTTTATTTATAGAGCCCTTTACAACACTCAAGGTGACCAAAGTGCTTTCCAATAAAACCAACAATAAGTTCGAACATTCAAAACATGAAACAATGAAATAAAAACTAATTGTACAAACCTAAAAGGCTGCCTTTTACTGAGTGTTAAAAGCCAGTCTGAATAAATAAGTTTTGAGCCTGGATTTAAACAGGCCAAAGTGATAGTGGCAAATCAGGGGGCAGTTTGTTCCAAAGTCTGGGGCCAGTGACAGAGAAACCCCGATCACCCCAGGGTTTGAACCTGGCTCTGAGGACTTTACATCATTACATTAAATTGAATCTTTGAAAATATAGCTACATCCTGTAACATATCAGACAAAAATGTACCAAAAAAAGCATCCTTACAGTGAGGGTGCTTGCATCTCCACAGATCTGACTTTAACTTGGCGTTGTGAAGGGCACACCACCTGCTGGTCTACATGGAAACGTTATTGCTTTGTCTGGAATGTTCCACAGTATGGTATTATACTTCTTCATGGAGAATGTTCCAAAGTATGGCTTTAACTTTGTATTTCTTGTTAGTCATGCTGGTGTCATACATATATATAGCCAAATATTTAATGAAATGTGATCTGATTTGATTACCAAATGCCCAATATCTGTTTCTAAAAGCCAGGTTTGTTTACTTTTACACTTCACATTCAGACATATACAGGCTACTTGTCTGTCATTATATTTGAAGTACTTGTGCGTGAATGTATACTCTTGTTGGTCAGTGACTCCTGTAAAGGGGACTTGGCCAATAATTCCACCAATACTTACGAACACACACCACATTCTTATATAGGTTGTATAGGCGAAGGATGTGTCTTGCCCAAGGACACAAAAATAGTGTGTATTGATCAGAACAGGACTTGACTGGCCAAACGCCCAGAACTACCTGAGCAGCTGTTGCTTCAAAAAGCGTTTCCTTTTAGTCGATTTGAACTTGAAATGTTTGCAGTTTTCCATTTCAGAAACATTATTTTCAAGTAACCAAACGCATACACTGACCTCTGTGTTTGTTCCAGATTTGGTTGTATCATTACTTTGCAAAGTGGACTATTTGAGACACAGAGAAGCCTTTTGTCCCACAGTCCCACATGGATCGTGTTTCAGATGTGAGTGCCCATTTTCAGTATTAAACATGTCACAGATGACACACAGTTTGTGGTCTCAGAACATCAGGAGGCAGCCTCCTCAGTCACCACAGTCGCTCCTGGCTAATGCTGTGTGGCCTCCGCCTCAGTATCTGCCTGATTAGAGAGAGTGCACTCATGTAAATAAGCGTTGCCAGATGTGTTAAAAAACCTCTGTCCACATGTTTTCACTTAGAATCTACTCTGAAGAAAGACAGAGACGTCCCGGGTCAGAATTCAATCAACAAAGTCACTTCTGAACAGGGCTGGATACGGAGTACTCAAATACTATTGATCAGAATTACCGTATTTTTCGCACTATAAGGCGCACTTAAAATCCTTTAATTTTCTCAAAAATTAACAGTGCACCTTATAATCTGGTGCGCCTTATGTATCAAGAAAAAGTTAAAATCTGACATAGGACACTACATAAAACATTGCAAATAACGTGTAGACAGTGCAGGTGATGCTATGCAATTTCTGCAGCCACAATTGCCCTGGGACAGAATTACGTGTGTGATCTGTTCCTATACCCCTAACCACCAACCACCAGAAATTACACACTCACACAAATATATTCCATATTGCTCAAGGGCAGAACAACAGTAGTCTAATCCCAGGGCGGAGCTGAGATCAATCTGCCAGTTTCTGGATAAACACACTGACCAAAAAAACCCCAAAATGATTACCCTAAAAAGATATAGTTGTCATTAAAGGTGCACTATGTAACTTTACAGGTCCACCACCAGCTTGTCTCCATGGAGATGCTATTGCTTTGCCTGGAATGTTCCACAATATGGCCTTACTCTGTCTACTCACCTGTGTGTCTCCATGGAACTGGTTTTCAAACACGTGCCACCCCCAGGCCAAGTTACAGGTCAGGTCTGTGGAGGAGAGCCCACTCAGAGTAAGAACGCATAAAAACACTTGCCAAACTGTGCAACATTCCGGGCAAAATAATAACCTTTCCATGGAGAGAAGCAGGTAGCGGCCCCCCACCAGAAAAATGACACAATGCACCTTTAAACTACGCTAAACCTAAACCTAAAGCTGACACTTACATTATGTCTTACAAAAAACATTTACAGAGCCAATACCTCTGAATGTGAGATCCCCCAAAACCCTCTTAAATCTGTTTGGCTCATCTTTCTGTGAGTTATCCTTGCACCCAATTATGCAATCTCTCTTTGCGTTTGAATGTATTCCAAAGAGGATTCTGGGGAGTGCTCTAAATTTCTCTTGGTGCAGCAGAGATGTGCAAGTAAACAAGGCAGTGGTTTTGCAGGCAGCTTCAAAGACTTTAGCACTGATGCCTGATTGGCTAAGATACACCAAATGTTAGAAAATTCAAAAATATGCCTGTGAGCAAAAGGGTCCCATGTACTCAGCGCATTGGAACCGCGATAGTTTTAAAGTAAGTATTTTGGATGACACGCCACATCTACGGACTTCATTGTATTTTAGAAGTACATTATAGGCTATATTTATTATCCTCACTCAGGGTGCCAGGATTATCCCACCACCTCCCGTCCCTGAAAACCTGTCTGTTGGTGCTACACAAACCATTGGATGCGATAGGTTTGTCCCCTTCTCCAAGAGACAGGTTAAACCCTCCCTGAGCACTGAGTAAATCCGTAAGAAAAGACAGCTATAATGCCAGAAAACCCAGAGGCACTCAAAATGAAGCGAGTATTGACGGTGCGTGAGTGGCAGGTAAGGGCACCTCTGATCAAGGGACTGGTACTTAAATAAAGTGCAACAACTCCCCCTAGCGGCTATAAGAGGAACCGACACTGTCCAACCGTTTTGTCCCCGAGCAACTTTGTGATAAACACTGATGTGAGAAACGCCCAAGACGCCCCTTGTGTTTTATCCCAATAATCTCGTGGAAATGCCGTGGCTCAATAGGCAAAGCCAACTGCCAGTCACAGAGAAAGGTCGGAGCAGAGAACAGGATTACTCACAGTGATGGAGAGGAGCAGGTGTCTGCTTGTGCATAGGAAATACACTGCACAAGTCTGACGTACAGACGTAACAAGTCACTAAGACCTGGAGTTCATAATGGGTGAGCTCAGAGGAGAGAGAGCTGGTAAAATCCACCAATGATAAACAGCACAGGAAATGTGGAAATGTTACAAGACGTTAACTGAATTAAGCAGCAGAACACCAGAGAGACAGAGAGGAACCAGGCAGATGAAAGAGGAAAAACTGAAGATTTATTGAAGGCAGAAGAAGCAGAACAGACCGGCCGAGTGGGGAGCGGGGCACATACACACACACCACTGTGTTCAGATATTTTAATAACTTTGTGTTACAAAAGTTGGTTTTGTAGCTCATACGAGCTTTATATGTCTGTCATGTCGTATCAAAATATACATGTTCTGTTCTGAACGTAAAGTGATATAATCAAATGATTCTGTGGTACAAAAACATGAATATTTACAACCATCAACCCCACTTCATACAATACCCCCACCCCGCCCCCATATAAAAAGAGAGCAAAATAAAAGCTTTGAACAACAAAGGCATAAATCTACAGGTCGACATCACAGGTCAGACTGCTGTTCAGTAAGGATCATTCTACAAAAGTAGGCTCTGTGTGAAAGAATCAAACAAGGGCTACGATAATATACAGTATCTGATGATTAACAGGACATGTGACATGTGAGGGGTCAGAGCTGTGGTTGGGTACACATGGGGAATGTGATTTTTACAGCACAAAGGGCAGACGATACTGTACTTTGGTCCTGGACAGCAATAACCGTGTGCTACATGTGGCTCTGTACTTTGTAAAACCACCCTTTACAAACAGAACTTCTGTATCTGCTCTAATGTTTACGGTGCCCAATGCAGTGGAATAGGACAATGTTAAGACTTGAGTGATGGACCAGTCCATGTAAAAGTGCACTAAGGATCTGACTTGTCAGACTGGACAGGGAATGAGGCCCATTCTTCCTGAATTTAAGGAAAAGCCCAGGGTAGCCTTTACTGTAAAGACAATGCAGGCTCTGAGCTGCTCTTGTGGTAAGACCTGAATGAACGGGGCTTAAGGCGAGGTACAAGTCACCCACAAGGCCAAGTCTTCAATTACAGCTCAGTACAAGGCACTGTAATGAGAATTTAACTCCGTCACCAGCCTTTTTAGCTCAATTATGATAAACATGTAAATGCTATTAAAAAGAATACACAAATATATAGGTGTGAAATTATAGATGAACATATAATGATTAAATAAAGTCCATATCACCACTCCGAAGGGTTAAAGCAGTGATGGACAAGACAGGTGAGCTGGCTCCAACTTCACCTTTGTCAAAACTAACAGCGCTACATCAACTAACAGGGATATTATGCATCTAACTGGCTTACATTGAGTTCTACATACATATAAAGGGCTACATGCTTAAGAATAACATAACAGTCTATGATTAAAGGAAAAAAGAAAAGAGTCTGTGTAAGCCACTTTGCCCATTGTTAAAATGCTGGTGTAAACCAAAGGCAAGAGAAGATACTGAAATATCTTAGAGCGAGCGCTTAAGGCAGTCTGCTCAGAGCAAAGTAAGGCACAGAAATGGACAGGGGGTCATCACTAAATTATAAGTGACCCCTCCAAACATTAAGGTAAATAAAATAAGATCCTTAGGTGGTGATTGGTGTCAAAGGCAAAACAATATTGTGTGTATTTGTGACTGGCCAAGATGACTGACAGTGGCGTCTCAAGAAGGCACAGAGATCATGGAAACTAAGGAATGCTCGAGTGTGTGGTGGACGCTCCGATCCACGTAAGCACAGACACGGATTTCTCCAGATTTGGTCTAAAGTGACAGTTCAGCCTCAGCTCTGCCTCCAGTGTACGGGTTTCAATGCAGAATGTTGGTCACGTCTGGTAAATGCATTCAACAGGTTTGGGTACAAAGAATATGGAAATCAGATGACCTCTTAAAGAAGCCATCGTTTTACATGTAAACACCCCAGCAAGGAAAAGAAGGATTACTTCAATGCTACCATGTTAGCTAGACATTTTGCATTACAGATGTATACTACTATGCACTTGTATTAAAAAGACAAAGACGCTGACAAATAAAAAGTTATATCTATACTTTGGTCTCTTTTAAGCTACCGCTAACAACACAGCGTAGGTCCGATTTTCTACCCAAACCTAAAATGAATTGAGCTGAAGTGAGCAACACCCTGCACCAAACGCCTGTAGAGGAGCAGTGTACTGGTCCATGGAGGCACTCAGATGGTGGATTTTGAGAAGGACACACGCAGGTGGTGGTTCTCTCCCAGGTCGTGGTTGTGGAACTCGATCAGACACTCAATGGCCTCCTCCACCGAGCCCATCTGGATCAGAGCCATCTTGCGGTCTTTCCTGGGGACAAAGGCGTTACAGGTAATTACAACGCGCCGTGTGCTGTACGCTGGAGTTTCTCATCAGCTGTATATAATTTGCGTACTGAGTCAAGGAGGCAAAATGAACAGTAATCAAAACAAGCTTGTAATTTCAGCAGTCGCAAAGGCTACAAAACACAATATGGAAAAAAATGCTAACCCTGTATTTTAGACCGTTACAAACATGTTTTGAAAGGGAAAGCATGGAACTCTTGTATTAGTTTAGCAGTCCATATTTCAGTCTTCTCTAAAATATGAATGCTCCTGATGTTTACAGTGTGCATTTTGAAATAAATCCAGATAAAAAATGATGAATTGTAAATAATCACCAATCTAATTAAAGTCACAATACTAGAACATTTTAAATTGCACCGCCCCATTAAAGTACAACATCTTCAAAGATGACATGACTAGTTTCATTAGAGAAAAAGGAAAAAATGTTTGTCCTCTAGCTACTAAGTTTTAGTTGAGAGATAAACAGTTGCATATTAGGCAGAACACGCAGTACAACAATATAACCTAATAGTTTCAGTACAGTGTGTTTGAATGAAATGTTACTTACTGAAAGAATTTGAAGGCTTTCACTGTAGCTCCTGAACTTGCAAACAGTCTCTTAAGGTCATCCTCCATCACAGAAGGACTAAAAAGGATTTAAAAAAAAAAGGTAGAAGAAAATATTTAGTTTGCATAAGCCTTTTACAGCAGAGGGGTGAGCAAAGTACACAATGAAACCTACGGGATGTTGGAGAGGTGGAGCGTGGCCGACGGGGGGAAGATGTTGGAGTAGTTCTTGGAGCCGGGCTTCTTGAAGCGATGCAGTGGGGAGTTGCTGAAGTCCTTGGTGAGGCCCTGGTCCTCGTGGCCCTCGCGGGGCAGCTGCACAGTCGTGTGTTTGGATAGAGTCACGCGCATGGCCCTCCCGTGGAGACGCTGGCCGTTCAAGTGGCTCATGGCTGAAAAACACAACTCGGTGAGAATCAAACAAGGATGGGACAAAATCTGATGGATACGTTTCCCATTTCTTGCTCAGGGGTTTTTCACAGGACATTTTTAAAGTATCTCATTTCTTCTAGATCAGGAAACTGCCTTTTGCACCACAAAGTATGATGTAAAATCAGATATTTGAAAAAGAAACTAGACGGAATGATGTTGCCAATACATTTTAAAAAGGAATTTGTTGGATGAGAGCCATAAGGAAGCAACTACCAGTGACATACAATTTTATACAATTAAGTTAACAGATGAGAACCAAGTCATGGGTTCAATGGTTAATTTTTCACCCTTGGTTCAAAATCAGGTAGGTCGGGTTCCATTGCCCTAACATGCCTGCTAGTAGTAGTACTAGCACTAAATATACTCAAGTACTTAATGTGTTGCGGCCTTGCTTAAACTACTTTGTGTATTATGAAATGATTAGTAACAGTCGAGGTGAAGGTCTTGAGAACCAATGTTATTATGCATCAGTAAAGTTCCGTTATCTACAAAACAGGACAGTCAAGGCTGGCACTATCTGGTTGTTTACAAGACACTGAGTCCTTGTACATTGTAAATTTCTGGAGTAGAATACTAAATTATATTAGAAAAGCCAATTAGTCTCTCAAAGAAAAATCCCCCCCCTGCTGATGAATGCATCATGTTGACAATGAGATGAAAGCCGTAGATAGAGCACACAGTGGTTAGTGTTTGTGCGTATGTACCTAGTTGAGCCTGTGTGCCATCAGACATCTGTACCAGAGCGTTCTCCTTTTTATTAAACAGGATCTTGACTCTCATCACATCGCCATACACGCCTAGGATTAGAAAAAACAACGCACAAATGTTACAATGCAATAGCAGCTCGCCATGTCATACAGCCACACAATCACAGCAACAAAATAGTGAAATCAACACATTTTAACTACTAAGTAAATGCTAACCGATTATCTAACAGCTACTTCTCTTGGATAAATCAAAGCTAACTAAACCTACTGAGGCTAATCTGGGTAATTAAAAAGATGGCGGTGTGTGGTGGTTTGGGGAGGAAGATCTGAAGACAAAAATCAAAGTGCATAATATAAACGGAATAAGTGTCTTTTGATTAGCAGTAGAGAAGACAATTATAACTAAAGACATGCAAGAATGAACTAGACATGCACAAACCTAATATTAGACCATTTTATCTGCAAGTGTGTGACATATTTGAGATATGTCAAAACTGATCCACAGGAAAGCGGCTGCATTCCATTGCGTTTTAAACAGTGATTCTCAACTGGTGGAAGTGGACAAAAAAGTAGGTTTATGGAGTAGTTTTTCGTTTCCGATTTAAAATATTTGAAAATAATTGGGTGAAATGAAAGGAAACTACATGCCAAAAAAGATAAAATATAAATGAAAAACGTGGGATAAAAAGTGTGGAGTAAAATGAGTCCTGCTGCCGGTTGAGAAACACTTGACTTAAAATAATTACAGGCCAAATAAAAATAAAATGAATGTACATTTTGGTAAATTAAAGCCAAAAAAAAAATTGTTCTTTTTTTGCTTTAAATGAATTGGGAGGTTTTTTCTATTTGTTATGGACCAAAACAATCACTGAGACAAAAATTTAAAAATTTGAACCCAATAATGTTTAGTTATTAAGCATTATTAGTAGAAGATTCACATATACAAGTGAATATTCAAATACGTGATTAGGGAGATATTAACCAATTAACTTTGCAATGAAATGCAGCAGCTTCGAGTGAGTCCATCTCTCCTTCCTTCCACAAACCCACATCAACCAACACAGCTCAGACCACCCCCAAACCAAACAGTAAGACCCCCGCCCCCCACAGCCCTGAGCCTGATGACAAGCCATCAGTGGTTAAAGAGCAAACATCATGAGACAAGACATGCCCACCTTGCCAGGTAACAGTAGTCATAAAAAAAGGAGATGAAAGGATGATAACGTACCGAAAAGAATAAAGAGGCAGTGTGGCGTAACGCTCTTTAGAGACAGCAGGGGGAGCAGCGGGGCCAAAAAAAGGGGACAGGGGAACAAGGGGAAAAGAGCGGAGTGGAGGAGAGTGGAGTCGGGATATGTCCGCGGGCCACGGGCAGCCAGGTCCACCGGAAGGCCACCATGGAGGAGAGGCATGAGGGACGAGCAAAATATGGAGAGAAGACAGGAGAGAGGGGGGAGGGAGAGAGAGAGTGATGGGGAACGGATGAGTGTCAATGTCGTGTTTGGACGTTTTGTTGTTTGGGATGTAGTGGATTTTGGATGCCAGATTTGGGACAGTGGATGGGGGAGAGGGCAGAGAGGGGTGAGGGGGATGGTTGGGTGAAGTGGGGGTGTGGAGGTGACACGGGTGGCAGCGGGGTACAGGACAGAGGGGGGCAATTATTGGTCATGGGGCGTGCAGTCAGTTGGCGAAGGTCGGGAGGAGGGGGTCAAAACAAAAGAGTGGGGGAGAGAGGGACAGAAGAGAGAGAGAAAAAAAGGAAGTAAAAACAAGGTCAGTATACACAAAGAAATGTAGTGCTTCAGACAGTAGAACTGGCTAAATTAAAATGCACTGTCACTATGGGAACACTAGGAGAAAAAAGAAGAAAAAGATTAACAATGAAATACAGAAAAAGGCAGAGACAATATGTACTTTTAAATACTATGCTTTTGATATTCTACATTAACACACTAAATAAACAAAAGCAATACCATATATTACATATACTGCATTAACTCAAACAAAATAAGTATACTTAAATTAAACACTGACTAAACCATGTGGGATACTTACACATGCCACACTTTGATTATTAACACAGTAGTAAAATGCTGCTAATAATTACAAAAGTAATATTGTCTCTCCAACAACATAAGAATGATTCAAACTAATGGACAAAAATGAAGATATGAAATGGTAAGTTTTCTTGTAAAAAAAAGAAGTTAGTGTTTTAAATAAAACTTAAAATTCACAGTGAGCAAAGTGGCAGGTTGGAAATACAGCAGGATTGGTCAAACACAGAGAGGTCCTGATAGAGAGAGGTCATGAAACCCCAATATTAAAATGTAACGGTCACATGGAGACAGTTTAAAAACAGTGGACCTCTTAAAAGGGACGCGCAGTCATGTAAAACGCCTGTGTGTGTCTGTGCCATTACTGCGTGTGTTCAGGTGTGTGCGCTGTGTGTGGAGCTTGGGCTGAATGAGCTGAATGAGAGCACTGACCTCTGGGTTGAGGTTGCTGACCAATAGGACGTTGTGTCCGGCGGCAGCTGTGAGCCCCGTGAGGCCGAGGCGAGTGGCAGGCGCGGGGGGGGGCGGCCCGCCC
>KN485910.1:65481-86767 GCA_000787095.1 Periophthalmodon schlosseri
ACCAGACGCTTTGCCCGGACCCAATAATTACAGATTCCAGAAAGGCACTGCTCCATAACTCAGCAGCATTACTCTTACAATGCTCCAAGGCAAAAGTGTACAGTTATACAAAGTCAACAATGTGCAACACAAAAAGTATAGTCTTGCAGAATGTACTTAAAAAGTTGCATTGGATTTCAAGAATAACCGGATTTACTGATGTACAAGTTTGGGGGTGGGGCTTGTGTCCTAAAGGCGTGTTTCTGTAGCCTTGTTTAAACAGTGTAAAGACCTTTGCCCGGCAGGATGAGGACAGTTGCAGTAGGATGGGTACAGCGGAAAAAGGGTTTCGTTACACTTCAAATAGTGAACTGAAACTTTGTAATGGCACTGTAAAATGTAGGAATTTTGATGAGATTAAAGAACTAAATCAACAGAAAACCACTAACCTTCCTTCACCTATAAAAACAGCAGATTCAGTCACTCAAGCATACAAGAATTCAATCCCCGGACATTTCACTTAACTGAGTCATGCCCCGACACTGTTAAACTCACAATCAGTAGTGTTCAAGGCGAATTAGCTGGTAGGTACAGGCACATAAAATAAACAGGAAGCCTCATTTCCTCTGCAACTCAACAAGAGAACAAAAAAACCACTCCGATAACACATTTTGTATTCTGTCCTTTCCTAATCTTAGCACTTGCGGGAGGAAAACAGGCTACACTTCATACATTTTTAAAATAGATGGGTAGCCTGCTATTACACACCAAAGGATGCGAGCCCTATAATTATTGAAAACACAGCCACAAATAAAGTGATACAATTGTTTAGCTTGTGAACAACTTGAGCAGATGTGAAAAAGACATGATAACGTATATATTTGTAAGTTAGTATCTTATCTTAAATGTTACCAGACTAAGTATTTCTAGATCAATAAAAAAATAAATACATTGACGTACCTTCGTGCCAACTGATATGTCATGGACACTGCTGAAACAGGACATAAGGTTGCAATTAGTGAGGAAATGCAATCACGTAAACAGTGATGAAAAAGAGCCAAGCTACAACAAAACCCACCGCAACAATGGAAGAGGTGCAGATAAACAAATACTTACTCAATTTCAGGGACGTAGCCGGATCCCAGCGGGTACAGGTCAGCGTCTAGGCGGCTGTAAAAAGCGAAACAAAACACAGGAGTTTATTGTCAGCACTTACGGTGAAAGATCTTTGCAAGGATCTACGTAAGCACAAGCAATTTTGTGAATGCAGCGGAGCGAGTCCACCGCCGCGAGCAACAGGTCCCCCGGATCATGCGAGCTCAGGCGGCCAAACAAACACGAAACACCGATGACAATAAGCCATCTTCCCCCATCGTCTGAGAGATAACCCACCGGAGGAGTCTTTAATCAAATCAGCGTGAGATGCCCGAGCCAGACATCTCCGACATGGCCCTGGTTTAGACAGAGCAGCCAAATGAATGCGGAAATGAGACACGTTGCTTTAGCTTCGCTCGAGTTCCCGTGAAACCAAGTTACCAACACACGGTGAGTCCGCGTCAAACAACACATCTCAACGGACACAATACTGCACAAAAACATACATGTATCCACTCGACTAACTCTCGTCTTACCCGATACAGATTTAATATATAAAAACCCATAGCAACTGCGACTTGGCTAACTCGACTGCTAACTGTTGCTTGTTTTCACGAAAAACTCTTTTCAAGTAAACTTTTTCCATCCGATTGTTTTAAAAGACAACCATCGCGCCCAGCACACTTTACAAACTAATCTAACAGTAAAAGGGAAGCGGTTTTACGGCTGGTTTATCTGAAATAAAGTCTTAAGAGAGGTTCTTTTCACTTACCCGTCCATTGCACAAGAAAAAACTGCAGGTCTGAAGAGAAGGTAGGGCGGCAGACTTGCTTGATTTTCTTACAAAATGGCTGAACACACGGAGGCGGGCGCTGATTGGTCGGCTCCGTTCCAAGAGGCGGGGAGAAGAGGCCCCGCCGCTTGTGATTGGACAAGACCTCGGTCACTAGTGAGAGGGGAAGTCCGCGGCAAATTTCCACATCATCCATCCATCCTTTGAGGGACTCGGGCTGGGAGCAGGGGAGCGGTGTGGAGGGGTCTGGTAATGGAAGTTTCGGTTTGATGACCACGTGAAACATGTGATCTAAAACATATGGCGCATAGGCCCGTCCAAGATAACTGTCAAAGCAGTTTCTTTGTTCTTATAACAAAAGTAAAGCATCAGGCTTGTATTGCAAAACAAGGAACACCCGTAGACAAAAAGACAAAAAACAAACAAACAAAAAAAAACCATTAAGTTCATTGAAATTGTGTGAGGTTAAGCATTCTTCCAGTTTAAACTAGGCCTTCATTTAAGACGCAATTTTTCCTATAGTATTTTATTTTGCCCATATAAATAGTTTATTAGCCTAAAACTTATGAGAGGGAGAGAAAAGAATAGCCTATTAACAGAGGAGGACGGAAGTAAATAAATTATCCCACGCACCACCATGAATTACAGCAATAGTGTCGATGGAAAAAAGGAACCGAGAATTCAAGCAGCAAATTTAGCTGATGCGTAATTAATTTAAAGGCAAAACGCTTTGTGCTACTTTCTGACCCACATAGGGCTAAGTTACACGGGCCTAAGTTACAGGATCACTGCCCTAATTTTCAGTTTGTGTGTCTGTGATCACTGAAGAAGCCCAAACCCGAGGCCTGCCCCACAGTGTCTCCTCTGTACGGAGGGCATCTTTGTAGTAGACTACTGGTGATACCTGACCTCCTGCGGGCTCCTAATGCCTCGCCCTTCTTTCCCATTGTTTACTCCATTGTCTCACACAAACATTAGGTTACATTTCACATAAAAGCGGGTGTGGGAGAAACTGGGCGTACTAATCCAAAACAAAAATATACTGTTTGAGAGAGAGACAGCCTCTGCGGCCATTAAGTTTAATCATTATTTTCATGCATTGTTCTTAGTGACCATGACCTACATTTTATAGTAGGCTTACACATTCTTTTAGTTTCAATCTAAATGTGCCTGTGATTTCCATTAGGCCTATATTTTACACATTAAAACTCAAGAGATGCATTTAAAATATATATATTTTAGATAGCTCGTTTAGTATTGTTTTGAATAAGCGAATCGGATCAAATCTGGTAATCTGGTAAATATAATACAAGAGAGAACCTATCTTAAATGATCCTGTGTCTCCAGTTCAGAGCAGACATACATCACATTGGTTTTGATGAAACATGTGAAAGGACAGCAATAAACCTATGCCCTCTCGTGGACTCCTTTAGTATTGCAACAACCAAAAAACTTCCTTTCTAGGACAAGAATACGACTCATTTACTTCTCTTTTTTAATTCCTAAAACAGGCCTTATGCCAGGAAACTGATCAACTTGACAGTGGTCAGACTTAAAGACTTAAGGGCCGGGAAATCATTTCTTTTATGGTATAATAATAAATCATTAATTTATCAGTTGTATTTTTATTATGTTTGAGCTAGTATGTCGAAGTCATTTATCATTTTCTTATGTTTTTATATTAAAACAAACCAGTATGACTTTCTTGAACATAAACAATACTTTTTAGTCCATTTAACGCAGAAATAATTCAAATTTCCCCCCCAAAGTTCAAACTCTGCTCCAAACCGAATGCTTTTACTGACAGAGAATTGGCTCTCAACCTTTCGATTAAAAAACAAGCTGATCTTTGTTGATTACAAATGAATTGATCTTGATTCAGTGATTCAGCTCAGTCTTATCTGTGTACTCAAACACACTCACACTGCAGCTTTTATGATCTGCTGAAAACAATATTTTATTCAAGATTAAACACTGAGACAATCACAGAATGAACAGGCATTGGTCAAACACAAGGTGACTTCTGCTGCTGTCCCGGAGGCCCACGACAACCAAAAGTCCATAGCAACATTTCTGCACATATACAACAGTATGATGCACACATGGAGCCTATAGCAGGGTATGTCGGATACATGATGTCAAAAGTTTACAACAATTAATCATACAGGCATCCCATAATACAACAAACCTACTAAAGTTGCATTAAAAAAACTGGGTCCTCGAAACGGCCTTCCTTGGAGACCATAGTTTGCATATGTCCTATATAGTGAGCTGCAACCTCTTCAAAATAAAAGCATGGATGAAAGGCAGTGTTAAAGGTGGATCTTTGAAAAACCAGGAGCAGAGCCAGAAAGAGAAAAATATATAAATAAATGGCAACAAGACAAGTCCAACTCAGTGAACCGGACGAAGGCACCGACAATACACAAAATGTATGTATTTTACACAATGAAGTACAAGAAAGTATTGTGAAAGTACCGGAGGCAGAGTATCAAGTTGTACATATGGAAAGCATAGACCGTAATTTATCAGTCCACGCCTGTTGACCTCCCATTGGAATGTGTGAAGGAGCTAGGAGGCAAGACTTGAGACAATGCATCTGGTACTGAACTATCTTTCGCTCAAAAATGCTAAGAAGGAGGCAGATTACCCACAGTCCTCTTTCCATAGACCAAAATTGGATGGAGGGAGAGACAGACAGACAGCAAGACACGGCAATAGCACCAACTTGAGTTTGTTGTGAAGAATGCTCGATGATCAAAGTGAAAAAGTGAATGGGTGATTAGTAGCGAAGTATCACTGACCTAATCGATTGTAAAAAGTCTCAACTGGCCACTATGTGTTTTGATAGAATTTTACTAAAGTATTTCATCAGACCAAAAAACTACCTGGGTGCAGCTAAACAATTGTAATTTTACACATTTAACTAAGTGTCTAATTAAAATCTATTATCAGGGGTTAAACTGGGAGAACAAGAACACAGCAGCCAACCACACACAGTGAATAATATGTATAAGCAACATTTTATTTGGTTCATGAAGAGGAAAAAAAGCTATTTATCATAGTAATAATAAAAAATAATAGTAATAATAATCAAATAATAGTGGCAAGCTGAACAAGCCAGACAAATATCATAATGGTTGTCCCAGTTTAACCCCTGTTCAGTTACATTCATGTGGAGGTGATGGTGGAAAGACCAGACAGTGACGAGTTTGCAAGGCTTCATGCAATGCTACCGTAGTGTTGAGTTTTTACATAAATTTAACAGTGGAAAACAAAAGTACTTCAAACATTT
This sequence comes from Periophthalmodon schlosseri, assembly GCA_000787095.1. Classification (NCBI taxonomy): domain Eukaryota; kingdom Metazoa; phylum Chordata; class Actinopteri; order Gobiiformes; family Gobiidae; genus Periophthalmodon; species Periophthalmodon schlosseri. Next base: position 70,644 of record KN485910.1, read on the forward strand.
GTAGCCACTGCGAAATGGTTTCTTACAATGTGTAATAGGTGATCATAAAGTATTTGTCATATAGTAAAAAATTAAATAGTTGTACACAGTGCTGTGCAAAAGTCGTAGGATTTAGTGGAGAAACGGAACGAGTATTTAAAGGCGCACCATGAAAATGTTATTGCTTTTCCAGTAATGTCCCATAGTGTGGCATTAAACGTATCAATCTCCGCGACACCACATGCCGAATTACAGGTCAGATCTCTACCAGTAAGAATGCATGTTTTTAAGTGTATTTTTTGGGCAGTGAAAAGTTACATAAATGCAGGATAGACAAGTTTAATGCCATACCAAGGAACATTCCGGGCAAAGCAATCTCCATGGACACAAGCAGGTGGCAAACCCCACAGCAGAAAAGTGATATAGAGCATGTTTAAGCACCCTAAACTAGAAGATCTTCAAACTTAAACTACCTATGATTCTAATTTTCATAGTTTTTGTTTTTTATATAAACTTGCTACAACCTTTTGCACAGTACTGTATCCACTCACTTTGCTTCTTTGTCTAGGTGCTGCGAAACGTCTCTAACCCTAAAAGTTACAAACGATCAGTGTAGCCGAACAGAACACATTTGTGATTCTAAAGCAAAGACACTTCATGATTGTAATCTGCTTTCAAGCTCACATGCAGAGGATGAACTGAGATGATTCAGAACCAAAAAAAACAATAAATACATTGTATAAAACATAATTTCATATCAATATATTAAAATACTATTCAAAATAAGATCTCAGACAATATTCCAACTATGACATTGACCGATAAACAGTTGATAGGCCTACACAGAGAAATATATCTTTACTGTGTCCTTCATAGTTTATATAAAGCTGCACTATGGCACTTTTCTGGAGGAGGGTACGCCACCTGCTTGTTGCCTTAGAGATGTTCATTTTTTGCCTGGGATGTTTCACAGTATAACATTACACAAATATACAAAGTCCTGGCTCAGAGTAAGAATGCATGTTTTTCAGGTATTTTTGAGAATTAAAACACCATGTAAGATGGATACGTTTAATGCCATACTGTGGAACACTCCAGGCAAAGCGACATAATCTCCATGGAGAAAAGCAAGCGCCGGATCACCCAGAAACGTTACATAGTTCACCTTTAATGTTTGGGAGATTTCCAGATTTGTTCAGCTAGAGCAAGTTAATACATTTGATCTTTTTCAACAATAATACCAATGACTTTACAGTACACAGTCTCATTATAAGATATACATAATGAATACAATATAAATGTCAAGACAGAAAAATAGAAAAATATCAATTGAAATTAAAATTCAAATACATATTGGAGAAGTCGAGTTGTACTTTTAAGTCTTTGTGGTTCTTGAGCTTGTTTGGGCTCTTGTTGATATTGGCTGTGTTTCTGCTTTTGTTGTGTTACTTTGTCCAGTCCTGGCACACACTTTCACACAGTCACACACACACACACACACACACACACACACACACACACACACACACACACACACACACATAGACTCGGCTCTCACATGACCGTGCAGCACTTGCAGCTCTGTTTCTTCTCCTTCTTCTCCTCCTCTGCTCCGTTGGCCTTCTCCTTATCCGCCATGCTACCATTAGGGGGGGCCTGCTCGTCTGTGGCCCCCTCTCCTCCCTTCCCCTCGCCATCTTCAATCACCACAAACTCCGCCTTCACGTTCCCGTCCACCCCTTCCATGGCGGCGCGAGACTCCTGCTCCTCCTCCACGGTTTTGTATCCCATGAAGACCAGGGTCACCGGGTTGTCCGCACTGGCCTGGTCTGGACTCGGACCCAGCAGTTTGGCCTCAACCCCGGTCACCTCTCTCTTTGGGGTCTGGCCCGAGTTCTGCACTACTCCGTTCTCACCTGCAGGGAGCACCAGAGTGTCATCAGAGGCAGCTAGGCAATAGGATATCAAGTTATGACTTAAGACTTTATTGATTCACAAGGGGAATTATTTGGGACCCTGTAGCTCACATTTTATAATATAATAACAAAGAGCATTGTTGTGGTTAATTAGCTTTGGATTTGTTACCAACTATAAAAACATGGATTATATTTACATTTTTATTTTGCATAGTAGTTAAGTGATGTTCAACTGTTGCTTCAATTGATAAACTGGACAAGGAGTAAGAAGTGTAAGAACCACAGTAGTAGTGTTGTCACGATCAGTGGTGGATGAAGTACTCAATTTTGTTACTTAAGTAAAAGTGCAGATACCAGAGCAAAAAAATACTCAAGTAAAAGTATAACATGAAAAAAATCTAAATAAAAGTGTTAAAGTACCCGTTTAAAATGTACTTAAAGAATAAAAAGTAAAAGTATTTCGCACAGATTTGAGGTCTTATAAACCTTCAAATGTAGTGATTTTGATAAAGATTTGTGCTGAGTTTTTTTTTGTATATTTTTGCTTGTTCAAACTATGAACTTGTTAAGAATAAACGCCTGAGACTTTTCTGCAGGTTTCAAATTATAAAAACCTTGTCTTTTCAGTCCAGATCAAAAATGTAGTGGAAAGTTTTCTCAAATGTAGTGAAGTAAAAGTGAAAAGTACCCACTGTAAAATGTACTTAAGTAAAGTACAGATACCTAAAATTTGTAATTAAGTACAGTACTTTACTACTTTTACTTATATACGTTCCACCACTGGTCACTACTGGCCACACAATACTAAAATTTCAAACTTGATTTCGATACCAATTTCAATACCATAATGATATTTTAGAATGAAAAATGTGATCTTCAACACAAATAATAGTTCTTTCTTTAATATTACCATGTGGTCTTATACTTCTAATATAGATTTATTCAGGAAAGGATCAAATATTGTCAAGTTTACGTTATTTTTCCAGTCTGTTCAAATGAGTATTTAGTTTTGTTACTAGTTCTAGTATCAGTGAGTGTCTGGGTATCAGTACTTTTGACAACGGTATTCAACAGTTGGCACAAATCCAACTTGTCAAATTGTAATGTATTTTAAATGATATAGTTCACAACATTAACTTATTCTTGTGGATCAAAGTTTTAACAGTTTTTCTCTAATGCACTAATGGATAAAACTGTTATAATGTACAATATCTCTATTCTCTATTCTATAAGTGTAGAATGAGGGAATCAGTAGTGTTTCCCAGGGACTAATCAAAAGTTCATTACTACTACACTTAAAAGCAACTAGTTAATAATAAGCGAACTTCAATATAGACCTGTGTATGTAAGTATGTAGTTCTTGGAAACACACTGACTGTTTATGAAGATGCTATTATTAGCTGCCGTGGTCGTGTGTGTGAGGCGGTCAGGAGGAGGGGTTGCCATGGTTCCGTGTTGTCATAGCGCTCACTCACCTCCGTTCTCTTTGGCCACGCCCTTCGCCGGCACGCCTGTCTCCAGCTCCTCGATCTCCTGCTCCAGCCTGCATCACAACGCAGCACACAGGGAAATACAAAAAGTCAGGTCACGCTGTCGTTTAAAAATAGCACATCTGCAAAAATAGACATGGGATAAAAAGTGTTGAAATGTACTACTCAACTAGAGAAGAAGGTGGCAGAAGGTGAACCGTTTTTAGGGTCCTTCAGTCGATTAATCGGTTGATAGTGTCTTAGTTGACCAAAAGTTGTATTCATCGATTAATTGTTTTATTTAGATTATAAGGATTCATATGGGACAACAGCAGAAAGGAGAAGTTGGCGAGTGAGTTAGCTTTTAATCAAAATCAAAATTACGCTCATTCATCCAGTTTTACAACAGTGAGTTTTTGGGCGTAAAAATGCAGATTAAACTCATGATTCAAAAGTTTTATCTATCTTTATATGAATACATAGTTTCCTAGTATTTTCTTCTGTATAAAAAGTTGTTTTTGCATGAACTCCCATGCAGATGTAGTCCCGTTTTAGTCTAACAATTCTGAAACATTTTTACACCTAAACGGTATATATTTAAATAAATAGTTGGATGCATTATTCTTAAATTTTCATGACTTGTTTTACAAGTCTACTCAAAATGTAACTGACTCAAGATGTTGTAATAATTTAAGTAGTTGTAAAGAGCGGCTGGAGAGTCTGGATGTCTACCACAGAAGAAGTCATACACATGTGAAAGGAAAATTACTCACAAAAAGCAAAAACATCACTTTGGAAGTATAATTTGGAAGTAGTAGTAGTTTTTTTTCATTTAAAATTTTTTCCCAGCTCTACTGGAGACATGAACACTCAACATAATGTGTTGTAGAACCATAGACGGTATAAAAAAGTGCACTAAGGGAGTGTGATGTCACCCATAGCGTTCGGCAAATTTGGAGCCAAGGCCCATATTAGGAATTTTGACCGCGAGTATCATAGCAACCAAAGAGCCAATCCGGAGCGAGGCTGTTGAAGGCAACGTCCCTTCCCGTCTGCACCGCTGGTTTAGCAGGGAGAGGCCGCTGTCCTGTCGCAACGCTGTCAATCAAATCTGTTGCTAATGCTAGCGGGAGCAACCTCAGGGAAAGAAGACGCCTGATTTGTCTCTTATTAACGTTCATATCTTGAGTTACAAACACAATAGCGAAAAAAAAACACCAGGATCACGTAGAGCGGGTTAAGATGAACATTTTAAGACCAAAATGACGAGCCTGACAGCAGCAGTTACGGAGAGAGGTGCGACAGTTTTCCAACGTAAAGTGAATCGATGGAGCCGGAAGCGCGCCCTTTCTCACTTCGCGCAGCGGCTAGCAGGTTAGCTATGTCTATTTATATATACAGTCTACGGTTAGAACTGTCTATTCAAGCGTGCCCATGCATCTGTAGGGAGTATTATAACCCCGGATGATGTATAGGCCAGATAAGGACTCAGCTGGAGATGTCGTTGGTACAATAGTGCAATTTCCTCGTCCTTCACACTGTTGTTTATTCACAATGGGAGACTTAGAGTTATCACGTTACCAATATAACACTGAACGCTGGGATAAAGCAGTAAGTAACTAAGCTTCAATAATGATCACATGCCCAATTGTAAACATCTTATAAGCAGCCGTGTATTTCACAGAGTCTTTCTAATCTACATGAACACAGTTGTATAGTGACCTGAGGATGACTTGCTCCAGAAGTTTGGTCTTGACTTCGTCCTCCTGCAGACGGCGTTTGGTCTCCTCTTCCTCGGGCGCTCCATCTAACAACCAGCGCTCCCTCAGGGCTTTGGACTACAACATAAAACACACGGACACTGTATAAGCCTTTAGCGCAAAACTAATGATACGTTACATCAAATGACAAGGGAGGGTCAGATAAGGAAATACCTAGAAACAGACTACCCAGTAAGTTGTGAGGAGGAGTGCAAACATCATGTCAGAACGTTGTAGAGAGCTCATAATTTAAAGCTATTTAAAGTATCATTTTTGCATTAGCCAAAGTTATTCTCTCATACAAGCTTGTTCAATACTCGGATGAATAATGCAACATGTTGAGTTAAAGCTCCTGTATTATTTAAAAACACAGTGGAGCACTTCCTGTATTACCATCTGACATCGCAAGGTGGAACAGAGTGTTGTCTGTTTGAGAGAAGAATTCAGCCTAAAAATACAGGGTTTGTGTGTTAAACATGTGTGAGTCAAACAAAACGCAACTCATACAGGGTTGTGTGTTAAACATGTGTGAGTCAAACAAAACGCAACTCCAGGTCTGTTTGTGATGAGGAAACAACAATATAACATAAATCAGAAAAGAGCGTAATATGGGCCCTTTAAAGGACCCTAGAGGAAAGACTGGTTCAACATTTGTGATTTTTCTTTAACATTCTGGTAAAAATACTTAAAACCTAATGCTATGTTAAACGTGGAATATGTCACTTTTCTGGTCGAGATCCGCCACTTGCTTGTCTCCATGAAGATTTTTTCACAAAATGGTCCACAGCATGGTATTAAACGTATCTATCGCCATGGACACAAGCACCTCCGGGACCAAGTGCAGGTTAGATCTAAGGAGAGGCGAGCCAGCTCACAGTAAGCACACAGCAATAACAGCAACATGAGCACCTGTAACTGACTAATGCAACACTTTGGACAGCTGCTGTTTTTAATGTACTTTATAAATAATCTTGACTTGACGCAAGATGGGCAAGTTTTATGTAAAATTGTGGAACATTCAAGGAAAAGTAATAGCATCTCCATGGAGACAAGTAGGTGATGAAATTGTAAAAATTGTCACATTTTTATATAGCGCTTTTCCACGTTCAAGGTGGCTTTACGTCAAGGAACCACTCAACCATTCGCACACCAGTGTATACAGACACTGGGGCAAGGTAGGTTAAGTGTCTTGCCCAAGGACACAATATCAGTCATCTGCGGGGGCTGGAATCTCACCACTTACCCAACCTGTGGGTCAGTGGATCTGACCGCTCTACCAATGATGTTTACGTTGAGAGCGGGATTCGAACCGCCAGCCTTCGGATCAGTGGATCTGACACTAATCACACACTAACTGAGCTACCGTCGCCCCGTGAACCAGCTTCAAGAAAGTTACATAGTGCAAGTCATCATCTGAATGAAACTCATTTTAATTTCAAACTAGGTGCAGATTAGTTTTGCATTTGTTCAGTCTTGAATAATAAGCATATTTTTCAAGTGTAATAAAAGGTTCACATCATTTCATCCCAGCCAGAAAAATGAATTTGCTAAAACATGGTCCATGGTGAGTTATAATAGGAGCTTTCTGAAACAGCAAACTTTAACTCAATTCATCCTGGTGGTGTGATACACTATTTCAGTCTGTACCTTGAGGCTTGTAAGTTTTGCGTAGGTGTAGCGCGATGAATGGAGCTCCATTGGACGGGCGTTTTAATTATATTTTCTTCATTAAGAGAAGATGATTCAGTTTTCCCCTGCAGCCTTCATTAGACTGCACTGAGTGAGGCAGACTGATCACCTACTGAAGCTTTGGATGAAGTCATTTAGCCCCATTTATAGGTAAATTATGTAACTTTAGTAGAAGGTTCACCACCTGCCTGTCTCCATGGAGAAGTTATTGCATTGCAGAGATTGTTCCACAGTATTGCATTAAACATATGCACCTAACGGAGACAAGCTGATGACGCTACAAGGCCAACGTACTGGTCAGATCTATGGATTTTTGAGCAATAAAAACAACCATGATTAATAAATGCAAGATACATGTTTCATATCATACTGTGGAACATTCCAGGAAAAACAATATTTCCCTGGAGACAAGCAGAAATGTTACACAGTGCAGCTTTAAACCAAAATAAGCCTGTGTGTTTGCCAAGAGGAGTGTGGACGTCCGGCAGGTCACTGTGCTCCAGGCTAAACCAGTCGATCTGACCTAATGTAGTAAATTAGACACTTGATTAAGCCCTGATCTGCACGACTGTCTGTAGTAGTTATAGAGTATAGTAGTAGAAGTAGTAGTAGCTGTAGCTGTTGTAGTAGTATTGGTGTATAGTGGTGGTAGTGGTGGTAATAGTAGTAATAGCAGTAGCAGTAGTTATAGTAGCAGTAGTAGTCATAGAAGCAGGAGTAGTAGCAGTAGTAGTAGTAGTAGCGGAGGTTATAGTAGCAGTAGTAGTAGGAGTAGCAGCAGTAGTACTAGTAGTAGTAGTAGCAGTAGCAGTAGCAGTAGCAGTAGTAGTAGTAGCAGTAGCAGTAGCAGCAGTTATAGTAGCAGTAGCAGTAGTAGTAGCAGTAGTTATAGTAGCAGTAGTAGTATTAGCAGTAGCAGTAGTAGTAGGAGTAGCAGCAGTAGTAGTAGTAGTAGTAGCAGTAGTAGCAGTAGTAGTCGCAGTAGCAGTAGAAGTAATAGCAGTAGTAGAAAGTGTAGTAGTAGCAGTAGTAGTAGTAACAGCATCTTTAGAACATAACAAAATGTTTAAGTGACTATGCCCTTCTCATTGCTACATTAAAATATGCAGTTAATTAAACCAGAAATGACAAAGGAGTAAAATACTGCACTGATTTGGCTGTCACTTTGAGGTCTTACTTTGCAGATGGTCCCCCCCTCCCTCCCTCCCTCCCTCCCCTTCCTCAGCTCTTGTTCTTAGCTAATATCAAAACACATAGTTGGCATGCTCAGAGGTAAATATAACAGAGTGTGTACTTGCAGCTGTTAGACCGTGCAGCGATTCAGATCTGAGCGTATGGAAAAGTCCAGCCTGTTTTCAAGGACTGGATCAAAAAGGAAGAAAATGTAAGAAAAAGAAAACCTTGATACGAATTCCACACCAGTGATGCAACTCCAGCAAAAGTCCCAAACCTCCAGCCCTCCCTCCCTCCTGTAGCCACTCCCATCTGTCATATGGTTCATGAACTCGTAAATGTCATTTTAATTTGAATCGTTTTAGAAAATTATCCGGAAATGTTGCAAATCTCCTTTTCGGATTTTCATTTCTGCTGTGTTCAGTCAGTGTGCAGTGGCGCTTTTGTGGACTGATTTTAATATAAGCTCGCTGACTATAATAAAATACAAATAAATTAAGCAAATTAAAGGAATAATATGTGACTTTTCTGGTGTAGTGCTGCCACCTTTTTGTTTCCATGGAGATGTTACTGCATAGCCTGGAATATTCCACAATGTGTTTATTCAGTTACACGTGTTAAATCGCTAAAAACACCTTGAAAAATATATATATAATATTTTCTTCTGTACGCAGACTTACTTCTCCACAGTTCTGACCTGTAACTTGGCCTGATATTGGGTGTCACCTGCTTGTTTCCATGGAGATAGACATGTTTAATGCCAGTAGCAGTAACAGTAGTAGTAGTAGCAGTAGTAGTAGTAGTAGCAGCTGTAGAAGTTGTAGTAGTATTAGTGTATAGTGGTGGTAGTGGTGGTAGTAGTAATAGTTGTAGTAGTGGCAGTAGTAGTAGCAGTAGCAGGAGAAAGTGTAGTACTATGAGCATATAGTGATGGTAGTGGTAGTAGTAGTAGTAGTAGTAGCAGCAGTAGTAGTAATAGCAGTAGCAGGTGTAGTAGTATTACTGTATAGTGGTGGTAGTGGTGGTAGTAGTAGTGATAGTAGTAGTAGTTGTTTTGTTGTTTGTTTCCATGGAGACAGAAGTTTAATGCCATACAGTGGAACATTCCAGACCAAGGAATCGCATCTCCACGGAGACACGAAGGTGCCAAACCCTCCACCAGAAAAGTTACGTAGTGCACCTTTTGGTAAGTAAAATGTAATACAGGGATCAAAACCGTCATTTATATTGCGTTGATAGTTTTCGTATTTGGACAGGTCCACAGTGCTGTAAAACCATTCACGCTTTCATTTGAGTGAATCTAGTTTTGTTTCAGTGCTCTCAGTGGTACTTCCAGACACCCAGCCCCATGTGTAACTCTACACCTCCACCCCAGGCACACGCACTCACTTGGGCATTGAAAAGACCAGACTTCCCCTGACTCTCCTCTCCCTCCTCCTCTCCCTCCTCCTCTCCCTCCTCCTCTCCCGTCCACCACACCCTACTACAGGCCTGACATCACTCTACGAACACAAGGAGGGACAGAGAGCGAAAGAGAAGGAGAGGGGTGGGAGTGTGGGAGAGAGAAGGCCAGAGAAAGAGAGATAGAGAAGAAAAAGAGTGGGAGTGACAAAGGGAGTGGAGAGAGAGACATGAAGTTGTAAAGGACTGGAGTCATGCCGTAGATCCATTGTTCCTTTGGCTTTAAAGTGGCTAACGTCAGACAAAGAGAGGAACTGGGACACACTCACACGGTTAAATGGCCCCAGCAGCTGTGAGAGTCAAAATGAAGTAATTTGAAACCAGCGGCTTACTCTGGGAAAGTGTGTTTTGGAATTTAAATAAAGATGCAATAGCAGCAGATTGTAAAACACAATAGAGGCATGTTCTAGATGTAGGGTGATAAGAGGACATGAATGACACAGGTTTGACAACACCCTGAGCACCCGATCAGTCAAAAAGAACTAAACCAACAACCTAATTCTGGACAATTAAAGGTGGACTTCTCCGTGAAGATGCTATAGCTTTGCCGAGAATGTTAAGCAGTATGGCATTAAACGTATCTATCTCCATGGAAAAAAGCAATCAATGCAAGTCAGATCCGTGGAGAGGCAACCTGATGCTCACTGTACAAATGCTGTACTGTTTTTCAAGGTATATTTAACCAATAAAAAACACCTATAATTGAATAAATGCACAACAGACAACTTTAAATGCCATACTGTGGAACATTCCCAGCACGTGGTAGACCCGGCACCAGTAACGTGACATAGTGAAGCTTTTCTATTGAATCTGAACTCTTCTATGATTTGCTGAAGGGTCGACTTGGGTAAAGGCAAAGTTTTCTTCTTTCACTGTGGCCACACTGGTGCAGTTACTGGTAATATTAAAATCTTACAATGTCAACATAGTGGAAAAGGTGCTGTTCTAATTCTGTACCACTAGAAGGAGCTGCAAACTAATACAGTGTGAAATCTACATGCTGCCATAACTGCCCAAACATGATTCATCCCGTCACTCATCCCGTCACTCATCCCATCACAATGAGGATATACGGAATGTTTGGATTGGGAAAAAGTGCATTGAGTCCCCACTATAAAGACTATCTGTTCTCTGCTCTCTCCAGCGGCAGAACGCAACAAAGTAAAAGCAGTAAAGTAAGTAAAAGTACTGTGCTTATCTACAAATTTTAGGTATCTGTACTTTACTTAAGTACATTTTAACGTCGATACTTTTTACTTTTACTTCACTTTGAGAGCAGGTATCTGTACTTTACTTAAGTACATTTTAACGTCGATACTTTTTACTTTTACTTCACTTTGAGAGCAGGTATCTGTACTTTACTTAAGTACATTTTAACGTCGATACTTTTTACTTTTACTTCACTTTGAGAGCAGGTATCTGTACTTTCTACTCCACTACATTTTTGAACTGGACTGAAAAGTAAAAGTATTTTTTATTATTGCTTGAGATCTACTGAAAAGGCTTGAGGGTTTTTTTTTTTTAAATTAAGATCAAAGTTTGCGCAAACACAAATGTACAAATAAAACCAGCTAAAAAAACAACAACAATCGATTCAATTGTTTCTACTGAACAAACTTCAACACAAATCACTGCATTTGAAGCTTTATAAGACCTCAAACTCTGCGCATAATACTTTGACTTTTTACTCTTTAAGTACATTTTTAAACAGATACTTTAATACTTTTACTTAAGTAGATTTTTTCATGTGAAACTTTTACTTTTACTTGAGTTTTTTTGCTCCATTATCTGTACTTTTACTTAAGTAACAACATTGAGTACATCTTCCACCACTGTTTCTCTGTAGTAGTTGTTTTTCATTATAAAAAACAGCCCCACTCTTACATAATTACAACTGCCGGGGCTCTTGTCAGAACAAACGTCTTCTTGTATATTACTGTAAAAACATGACCTCATACTTCTGCTAAATGTACAAGGCTCACATGCACACGATTGGTCCGGTTTTATGGTGGAACCTTTTAAAAGACGGTATGTGTAATTTGGGTTTTTATAGCAATTTTTTCCCGCGTGAACACCGAAACCTGTTAGCAGATTCTTGCTGTGGTTTGCAGACTGGCTAATGCCTGTGTAGTTTGCAATCGCACTTCCCCTGTACGTGTGAGTGAGGGCCCGGCGGTGGTGGGGTGCGGTGGTCTCAGAGGCGTTTCCTGTCCTGCTGGGAGTGGGACAAAAATCTGTTTCCTCTGCCTAAGCCCTCCGCATTGTCTGGGTTTGTCTGTGGTCTTTTATGGGGCAACACAAATGAATGAGCGTGCATGTTTGAGGTACACAATAACTCAAAATAGAAGTATCGAGGATCACGTGGAAGTTAAACTGTGACTCACGATCACCGAATTACTACTACTGCTGTTGCTGTTGCTCTGTCCATAAAAACAATTCAAATCAATGGGTTTTGGAATGACAAAAAAATAAAATAAAATAAAAATAATAAATAAAACAATAAAAATTTAAATTAAAATAATAAAACATTAAATAAAAATATATGTATATGTAATATATGTATAATAAAAACTACAAAAAACCCCAAAACAAAACACAAAAAAACCAACAAAAAAAATTTGTTTGAAGTCTTGACCTTGGCATCTGTACTTTCTACTCTACTACTACGTTTTTTAACTGGACTAGAAAGTAACAGCATTTTTTAATTATTGTTTGAGACCTGCTGAAAAGCCTGAGGGGTTTATTTTGATCAAGTTTGAAGTCTTGACCTTGCCCCGACCCCGTCTTACCACTTTGTTAGTTGACAATGTTACATTGTAAAGTAGCAAACATGGATAAACAAATTGTGAAACACTTAGCAGAGGTGAAAGCTAAAAACAAAATCTACATTCCAACTTGGGACTTCCTCAAAAAGTGACCAAAAAACAAAATAAGCAAAATGACAACTCTCACACTGTACACCATGTCCTCACGATATTACAGCAGCCCCATTACACCTCTGCCTCAATGTCAGCCACACGGGTCACACAGTCCTTTGTTCTTATCTGCACCCTCCTCTGTTGCCCTGCACTAAAATAGCTTTGATAGCACTGACACATTTGCTAACAAAAGACCCTGGCAATGATACTACAGTGTGCATGTGTGCGTGTGTGAGTATTCGTCACACTGTGGGGACCAAAATCTGTAAACACACGGACCTGCCTCTATGATGGGGAAAAAAATCAGGTCCCCTTCATATAAATCATATAAATAAATCCTTTATTATTAGATCAACAACACGGTTTAAAGTTCAGATATGGGTTAAAATAGGTTAAAGATGCACTGGATCTGCTACCTGCTTATTTCCATGAAGATGTTAGTACTTTGCCTGGAATAATTCACTTATTTATCTCTTTATTATCTCCATGGAGACAAGCAGTTGATGCCACCAGATCATGGTACAGGTCAGATCTGTGAAGAGGCGAACCCACTCATGGTAAGAATGCATGTTTTTCGAAGTATTTTCAATTTTCAATGCCATACTGTGGGACATTTCAGGCAAGAAATATTATCTTCATGGAGACAAGCAGGTGGCAAAGGTTTAAGGTTAGGGTTTAGGTTAATGTTAGAGTGGTAGTGACAATGGTTAAGGTTAGGATGAGTCTCCATGAAATGAATGAAAGTCAATGTAAAGTCCCCAACAAGCATGGAAACCCGACCTGTGTGTGTGTGTGAGTGCGTGTGTGTGTGTGCGTGTGTGCGTGTGTGCATGCGCGTGTGTGTGTATGTGTAGGAGATGCCGTTATCTCCTGTTCTGGACGCGGCGTGACAGCAGCAGTGAGGGAGTATCTCTACGTGGGACTGCTGGCTCTCAGGTCCGTGTGGGATTGTAACACTTTGAGGTTTTTGTTCCTGGAATTGCTAACCAGAAATACTATAGTCTGAGAATGTTAGTGGTACAGGTTAGGGAGGGAGAATAGCAAGAATTTGTAACATAAATAGGGTCAAAGGTCAATGGATTTTTTTCTTGTCAGAGAGAAGCAAGTGCAAGCTGTAATAACAAGTAGCACTACAAATATGTATTGCAAAGTCAGGGCCAGATTTGTTTAAGTGATAAGTGATATCAGTGTTGGATTTACGCATACAAATTGGTTAGACGCCAAATGTTAGGACCTACCACACTATGGTACAGCGGGTGAGTGACAGGGGGCAGTGTTTTCCAACTCTTTAAAACCTCCACTGAGTCCTGAAGCATTGACTAAATATCAGATGGAAAGGTCATCAGTTCAGACTTGAAACCACTGAAATCAATACAAACCAATATCGACTTGTTCACCTCAGAGACCTGTAACGTTTTGTCGTGTCCTGACCTTACATATTGATTCTTATCATTAAGTGTAATATAATATAAAGTTAGGACTGCCTCATACTTCGCAAAAATATTGATATCGCAATGCTGGCTGACACAATAATCGATATCGTAAGAAAATAAATATATATTGCAACAACACAAAGTTTTTTTAAAGTAAAATGCACAAAAAGGCAGATTTTATTCATGATTTTTCATACTTCGGTCAGTCTTGGTTTAGTCTCTGTTAAGTCGTTTATTTATTTTGACAGAGTTTGACTTGTGAATGTGCCAAAAAGTAACCTAGGATTCAAATATCGCAAAAATATTGTTAGCGCAACACTAAACATAGTTACAGAATATCACATCTTTTATTTATGGTGCAGCCCTAGTTAAAATAATGAGGTGACATATCGTGAAACAACAGAGACTCGCTAAAAAGTACCATATTGATGATTTATATGTTTGCTTAAAGTTGACTCTTAAGCCATGTTATGATGCTGTTACCTCCTCAGAAACATGCCTGGAGTTTGTTTCATTCACACATGTTGAGTAATCCTTTATTATTAGTCTGTTTGAGAGAAGAACTCAGCCTAAATATGCAGGGTTTGTGTGTTAAACATGTGTTGATAAAACAAAACACAACTCCAGGAATATTTTTTGATGAGGAAACAACATTATAACATAGATCAGGCCCTTTCATTACAGTATTACCTTGAGGTGTTGCAGTTGTCGGCGGTCGTCATCGAGCTGCCTCCTCTTGTTTTCAATCTCTGTCTGCCTCTTCCGTTTCTCCTGATACACACAATGAGAGGTTATTAGTCCTCTGTCAAATAAATAATGAAATAAATAATGAAAAGATGATATTAACAAGAAACCACAGTGACAGGAACTGATGACACAGGAAAAGATGCTGTGTAGAGTAAATATTTAGTTTGAATAATCGTATGAATGATGGTGTGTCGGTTGCCTGGGCTCCAGAACACACACTTCTTCAATAGTTTACGCAGGTGTGAGTCTGGTCGCTGGTGAATCTCACCGTTTTCAAATGGGCGTGATTGACAGGTGGATTAGCCAATCGGGTCACACATGGGCCGTCCATATCGGAAAAAATAAAGGAAAAAAATATCACAGAGATCTGAAAAACGTGGATTTCTGCAGAATCAAACTCTGAGATAAATTTGATTTTATTTGTATAGTCATAGGTGACCAATGAGCTCCTTCATTTCACATGTGTCACTATCACGATCACGTTTGACCGGGTTTGAGACGCAACGGAGGACGTGGGACCAGACTGATATCAATCTGTATAAAATATAATAGAGGCATCATTCTGGATTTGCCAGGCAAGTTTGTAGGGGTCATATTGAGAAATATTAGCATCTTCCTTCTGATGACGTTCTCCAGATCATGTGCTGTGCATGTGCTAAAATGGAGGTTGTGAAATGTGAAAGGACTGGATTTTACTTTTTTTTTTATTAAACAATCTACTCACTTATCTAATTTAGCATATCTCTAAAACAATAGCAATACTATCCAACCACTAATCTAACCATTATCCATACATTTCCCACCTTTACTGGGTACAATACAATTCCATTTTTTTTTTTACATTTTCAGATTGCAACAATGCTTTGGAATAGGTCTGAACTTTTACAGTAAAAGGCTTTAAGAATGAGCATTTCATTTAAGCCAGCATCAAAGTGTCTAAAATGACACTGAAAGACATAACCTATGCATTTTATGAACCATTTTGTTAGGTAATAGTAACTAATAGAGAAGCTACTGAGAGGGTCACTCACTCGTTTGCTATGAATCATGGGAAACAACTTCCAGACAGTTGATTCTCTGTCATGGTTCATTTTCAAGAGTGAGAATACAACACTGTGAGGGTAGAGATTAATGGGAACCGCGTGGAAACAACTACATGGGACTGTCCGAACTGCTAGGACTAAGTGGGCGGGGCTACAGTTCACACTCAAAAATGTTCCTCACTCATATTTAAAAATCCGGTACTGGCCCTTTAACAGTTACATATCTATTGTATGTATTTCCTTGAAGCATATCCGCATATTAACTACCTTCTTTCTACAGTCTGAGCTGCTGAGCTGAATGTAATGACAATGTAGAGAGGATATACAGACGGAGTGGATGAGATGCAGACGGGGATAGAGACACTGAGGGCAGCACTGAGAGGCCGTCTGACTGATGCTCTAATGGGCCAGAGGAGATGGAGCTAAAAGGTTGAGTCATTAAGATCAGCCAGTCGCATCCTGAAGGGCCTCAAATCATCTGCGCTTTCCCCTGAGATGCCCCCAGACTGAGAGAGAGACATGAGGAGAAGAGGAGG
>KN485911.1:13641-29688 GCA_000787095.1 Periophthalmodon schlosseri
ACAGTAGAGGCTCTGTTTAAGGCTGAATTAACCTGGGAGCACCTGGGATTTAAGGCCACCCACTGTCTCCCAGTTATACCACACATCATACTGCACATTTTCAAATTGTACCGGTGGTGGCAGAATTCAGCAGCGTAGTTGTAGCTTGATAGACAAGTTTTGTTCAGTCCCAGTTGACATTGTTTGAGGGTGTCATCATCATCGCGTGCAATTTAAAGAGGCACTGTGTAACTTTTTTGAAGCAGGGTCCAAAGTATGGTATTAAACGTATCTATTCCCAGGGCAAGTTATGGGTCAGATCTGTGGAGAGTGGACCCCGCTTACTCTAAGAATGCATATTTTTCAAGGTATTTCTGAGCAATAAAAGGAGAAGATAAATACATTTATTCCTATACTATGGAATATCCTGGGGAAAGCATGTGAAAAACAGGTGGCGGACCGGACCCTCCACCAGACAAGTTACATAGTGCAACTTTAAGACCAATGGCAGTGGTCCAGTTGATCATTTGCACTAGAGGGGTAGACTGATTGCCAGACTACCCCAGGGCAGTTGTGACCAAGTAGCTTTACAGTGCTGTCCAAAAGTATCGAAAATCAGATACTAATCAATACTAAAACTAGCATCGAAACTAGATACTCATTTGAGCAGGTATCGATACTAAAAAAGTCACCTTCACAGGACAACAATGAACTTTTCCTGAATAGCTTTAGAATGATCTTGAGCTGTATGAGAAAGTATAAGACCACATAGACTAGTATACACCCATGTACCACCATGGAACATACCTGGATGACTGAGGGATTACACAGATATAAGAAGGCATAGTAATATAAAAGAAAGTACTACAATTTAATATGGAAAATCACATTCTATTGTCTAAATTAAAAACACTCTTTGTTTTGAATTATCATTGTGGTATCTTAATCTTTATTGAGTATTGAGTCTATTGATTAGTGTTGAAATTTTGGTATTGTGACAGCGCCAGCTTACCACATGTGTTAATGAGGAGTCAATGAAGCAATGAAAGTTTGTGTCTAGACCCCATGTTGTGTTGCCACCCTGTACTGACTACATTTCTCCTAAAATATGTCTGTACATGTGCATATCCTTTGCTTGATTGTCCAGATTTTCTTGTTTTTTTCCCCAGTACCGGTTAGACAGCTGCTATCTGACAAAAACCTTAAGGTTTTTACAGAACTGGCTTTACTTAGTCCAAGAAGGGGGACAAAGGAGGAGGAGGCTGTGGGCTGCCTTGTAAGATTTTTGGAAGTGAAGCCTGTAAAAGAGGTCCTCCTAGTGGATGAAATTTGTAACAACAACCTTATAGAAAATCACAATATTAAAAGTATAGCTTCATATAGTTTGAGCCCATGGTCAGTCATCTTAAAAGGGTATTATGCATGTTTCTAAAGACAGTCTTTTGCATACATGTCAATCTTAGCCAATCAGAGCAGAGTATCCTCATTTCAACATCTGCTCAGCCCCTGGAGTGCTGAAAACAGAGGAATTAAGGAATTTGGATAATGCAGAAAAACCTCAACAAATGAAACTAATCAGCCCCAATGTTGTTGTTGCAGTGAGGTTATTTTTGGTCATGTTTTCATTATTTGGACATAGTTTTAGTGTCTCTTAACTGGTGTCAGTTTTGGATCTAAAGTTTGACCCTATTTGGATTGATATATTTTTGAGCTTCAACAATTGTCCTTTCATTATAAATTACTTTTTTTCATCCGCCAAATAGAACATGAATTCTGTATTTCCAAATCACTGAAGTAATCCAGAAAAACATATCAAATATATTGTGACACCATCAGTCAATAACCTTGAATTGCACAACCCTATTAACTAACTTTATGCTCTTTTTCAATACATAACTCAAACATTTATAAATCAGTATATTAACTATCCTTTGCCTTCACTGCACATTGTAAACAACCAGGAAATGCGTATTCACCTCATATAGAAACTGCCTTCATTAAAATGAATTATGAAGGACGTGTGTTTCATTTTTGACATAGAGGAAGTGAGTCCTTGGCTAAGATATGACGAATTCTTTTACTGTCCATTGTTTGAAAACTGACCATTGAAGCCATGTTGCTAGTTTCATTTATTTGGAACAGTCTGCATTTTATCTTACGTCTGGTTTTGGACTCACTCAACTTTATCTTTTCATCATGTCCGCAGCTGGTTGATACTTTTGCACTGGAGCTTGAAGAACTAGAGAAGGAAATGGTCAAGAAAGAAGTGGACCAAGAGACACTGGACGTAACTGGGTGAGAAGTTCAATGCGTTAATTTTTAAATGCACTTTTAGACACTCTGTCCCATCCATTTTATCTCTATAGCACATTTTCAAAGGTCGTTTCCAAAGTGCTGCACATAGTGAAATAAAATCAAACTACTTAACAATAAAAACACATCAGTAAAAAACAACTGAGGACATGACCAGAGGTGGGTTGAGTAGCTAAAAATCATATGAGTAAGTACGTATGGATAAAAACGTATTTGGATACTACTTAAGTAAGAGTGTAACAGTAACTGTCTGGATGTGATCATGTAAAGTCAATGGAATTTCAAGGACAAACTCTGGTATTTTCAAGATATGCTACAGCAATGAAAAAACAAAACAAAATCATATCGGCATTAGCGATGCAAGAAACACAAATGTTCAAATGATTTAATACTGTCAACATAAAGCTGTTGCTACTCTTAGGCATACTCACAGTGGGAAGAGTATCCAAAACCGTTGAGTTCTGTTACACTTTTTATTTAGGTAGGAGTAACAGAACAGAAGTCTCTGGAAACTACTCAGAGAAGTACCATTCACTCATGTAAATGTAACTGAGTACTACCTGTCTCATATAGGAAATAGTGCAGACTGTGAACATTAAGTACAAGTTAATTAAGGTTTTTAGTATCATCATAGTATTTGTCATTTACAGTTTGAGAAAGAAATGGTCAAGAAAAGGCCTGTATGAGATTGAGAGACACTGAAAGTTACGGGGTGAGTAGTTCCACATGTTGTTTTAACCTGGACGAGACATGACCGGTAAGGGAGGATTAGGGTCTGTGCCAGTCAAAGCATGATTTAAGCTGTACAGATACCAGCACTCTGATGAAACACAGTCTTCTCTACACTACTGCAACTATGTGTAAATGGTGTAAGTATTATAGTATAGTAAGTATTATAATCACATATGAGGTCTATTTATCATTTTTGTGATCTTGTCCATCTTGTGAGGCAAAAAAGGTCTTTTACAGTCACGGTTAGGAGATGGCAGTAAGTAATTCTTACCAGCAGAGGGAGTTAAAGTTTTTATTTTGTAAAGTAGTAGATGAAAGGGAAATTAAGCCAACTTATACTAACTAGAGACAAAAAAGGCGTTTCATTTCACACATTTGTTATTCATTTGTTATCGATCCCTTCAATAACACAGCTGCCTCCTCTCATAGCCATATCAAATAAAAACAAACCTTCACACTGGCATTGGTCGGGTATTTGTCAAAAGGTGAAATATTGACCCTCTAATAAATGTATTTTGTCATACTTGTCTAGGCCTCTCATGATAACATATTTTGAAGTGCGATATAATGCTGAAGTAAATAAACGAGAATATTGAAACAAAACCATAAAGCAAAATTATCCCCCAAAAAGTATTCTTAATGTACAGTATTGTTAAAAAAACACAAACTGCAAGAAATAAATAACAGAATGCAACACTTAAGTAGTTAGTTTGTATCTATAATGAGTCATAGAAGTTCATAATTCAACCTTCCACAGCTCAACTCTCATCATAGTACAGAAAAATAACCAAATGTTTCCCACTAGTCCAAGGAAAAATTACCTACAATAAATACTGACCCCCAAAACGTATTGTTCTACCCGTCTGGTATTGAACGATAAGCTGATATAGTATTTATCATGACAGGCCTAGTCTTTTCACACTTTTCCCTCTATATTTTTTTACAGTCACACTTGGACTTCAAGTGGCACTACTTCTTTCTACTTACTTTGTAGTACTGAAAGTCATTCGGCGTAAACAGCGCATTTAAATGGACAGATGTGACAGAATATATTTATTTTAGTTCAACGTTTCCTTTTTGAGAATAATGCCTTGTATTGTGAGATAGTACTTGCATTGTCTTTTCTCTTCCGCTCATGCCACCTATTGCTTTGTGTGGTTCTCTGGTATGCTCTGGTGTTTGGTCATGACTTGATGAAAGGTGTGGTCGTCTTCACAAATACTCATCAAATATGCGCTTCTCCCTCTCGCTCCCCTTCCCTGTTTTTCAGTTTGGACGGAGACATGAGTGCCGTTCACCTGGATCCTGGACACCATGGCGGCACAAGAGGTGAAAGAGATTCTGGGTATGATTCTCTGAGGCGAAGGATGAGTGTTTTGGACAGACTGACGCAGACACACACAGTTTGGCTTCTGCTGTGTCTCAGTGAGGAGGAGGCGGGACATATCTTACTACAACAACCACCAGGGGTAAGAAAGGCAAAATCTCAATGTTTACCTTAATAATACTAGCTTTTAATTTTAAAGGTGCACTATGTAACTTTTCTGGAGGTGGCCTTGAATCTTCATCAGTATGAAAACCTATCTGCCTTGCATCAATTTATGATTTGAAAATAGATTGACTGTGAACGAGGTCACCTATTCACAGACTATGACCACTAACTTGGGCTGGTGGTGCCACTTGATCGTCTCCATGGAGGTAGCGGAATTTAATCCCATACCGTGGAACACTACAGGCAAATACCCGGTAACAACATCTCCATGGAGACAAGCAGGTGGCAAGTTACATAATAGTGCACCTTCTTTTTCTTGTTTTCATTAGTTTTTAATCTTGTATAGTGCTTTAAACATGATATTAATTAGTTTTATTGTATTATTTGTGTTTGGGTGCATATGTGTCATGAAATAGACTACATAAGAAAACTTGCTATTATTACTGCTTACTTGTTTTAATATCTTTAACCAGCATATTTATTGCAGCTAGGTGTCTCAGCCAGGAGGTTGTGGGTTAAATGGTGCCTGCATGCCCTCCCTGTGTTATTGTTGGTTCTTTCCTAAGACATGTGCCATTAGGGTGTTAATTGTAAGAGTACATAGGCATTTTCACAACAACATTTTTGCTCAGAAAATACTGAACATTGGGCTCATGGCTAAAAGGCTCTGCACATTATGTCACCACTTTAAAAAGCTCCTGAATTGTCCAGACCATAAATACAGTCAAATGACATAAACTAAATGATTGTTTTCCATATTATTTCTGATTCTGTTGCTTTGTGTTATAGGTGTTTTTGGTGTGCAAGTCTCCTGCTCTGCAGAGGAAAGTGCTCTCAGTGAGATTAAAAGAGGACCAGTCTGAAAACCCCATTAGCCACTTTCCGGTCAGAGAGAGCCAGTACAGTAAGTACTGATGCAAAGCCAAGGTTGTAGTTCATCAGAGTCCTTCAGAGGCTTGTTCAACACTAAGAACAAAAGCTACATTTACTCCATTGCATGAACACTGTAAAAGGTGTAATAAAATCTCTGGGCACATCCTGTCCTTGTCCTGTTTTAATCCGGTCTTTTGTCTGGTCAAGTTTTTATAATAATTATTGTAGCGTAGTAATAGATTACAATAGTTTATATTTTACAGAAATTTGATCTCCATGGAGACAAGCACGTGGAGAAGTTACATAGTGCACCTATATTTTTAATATATATACTACATATAGTTACATAGCGCACCTATATTCTGATCTTTTTATATTGTATGTCTGATTCAAATGTAGCCCAGACAGGGTCATTTGAGGAGTGTGTGATGACATACACCATCTGTGAGCTCTTCCTGCTCAGAGACAGACCTCAGTTCCACAGGAGGGCCAGGAGGGGGCGCTCCCTTTGGCCTGATTTAGCCTCTGAATGTGGGTCAGCTGGCAACAGTTAGTCTCACTCTACCATCTACTCTGTATTTGGCATGATCACTTATCACTACACTTAAAACTACTCACTGCTTTCAGATAGAATTGACAATGAAGGCCTTTATTTAATCAGGAAGTTATTTCACCTTCAGTACATCAGTATAGTAGTAAAAGTACTATTACATCAAAGTATTACTACTCAAGTAGAAGTACAAAGTAGTGGTCCAAGAAGTTAATGTCATTTTAATGTATTATCCAAGGACAGATCACAGAGATTAGAAAAACTAAATCATATCCAAAGGAGGGGCACTGAAAACATAAATGTTCAAATCATTTAAACTTAAAACTTGTGTCACTTGTGAACTTACTCACAGTCAAAAGAGTAAACAAAACTTATTTCATCAGTGCAGAGTTAATCATCATTTTGCACCAGTACAAAACAATATATGACTATTGAAATTCTTGTGGTACACCCCACTCAAAGCCAGAACAAAGCCAAGTGCATAATAAATGATGTCACAATATTTTACACGTGTTTTTTGTTTTAGTAGGGGGTAAATATGTAATGCATTTTATAATGATCAGAGTAACAATTTAAACCTTAACGTTTTGTAGTAAAATGTATTTATTTGTTTCTTCACAGCTTTTTCCCTTGAGGGCTCGGCTATTAGTTTTGCAGACCTGTTTCGCCTGGTGGCTTTCTACTGTATCAGCAGGTAAGTAATTGTTTCACTATGTACTTTATGGATAATTATGGTAATAGTTGCTGTATTTTCTGCAGATTTCAGTTGAGGTGAATTGTATTAAACCCATTCAAGATCTTTTATTCTCTCTCTTTAATCCTTAATCAGTAATTTTAACTGTACTGCCAAGTTATGAGTCACATCTATAGAGAGAAAATGCTGCTCGCAGTAAAGACACAAAAACACCCACACCCATAATGTTACACAGTGAGGCTTTAAATGTGCACTAGTGTATCTTTTTCTGGCTGGTAGTGGCCATATTCTTGTCTCCATGGAGATGTTTTGGAATATTTTACAGTATGGCAGTTAACTCATCCACCTTACTTCTATTCAATTGAAGGTGTTGTATTGCTAAAAACATCAGTTGAAAAACATGCATTGTAATTGTGAGCAGGGTTCTTTCTCCACAGCTCTGACCTGTAACTTGGCCTAGACTCGTCACCTACTTATCTCCATGGCGACGTATACGTTTAATGCACTAGAGTACTAGAAAACTTAAACAATGCTCCATTAAGCATAGTGTAAATTTTGGGGTATGGGGTTGGTCTTTGTTTTGAGGATTGTTTTGGTGACAAAAAATCAAAGTCCACTCTCACTTCTTGTTTTATCCCGTGCCGTATTCTCAGAAACATAAACAGATGGATCACTTCAAATACACAGGAAACAGAGGGAGGCCATTTTTTTTTTTTGACACTTAAACCTATGGCATCATCACTTTAGTTTGGGGATGTCTACTATTGTTATTGCAATGATCAAAGTTTCGGTCAGTGTTTTGTCAGCACTATGTACTGGTGTTTTTCCTCCATTTGCCACTTCCTTCTCCTTTAATATTGTTGTTGTAGTAAAAGTATAAAATGTGGTCAGTATTGTCAAAATTGTGTTGTATATGGCCTACAAATTCGTTTGTTAGGGAATAACAGAATAAGCAATGAGAGAATAACTAATGTTATCGGGTCAAATAAATAAAATCTGTTATTATTATTTATTAGTTTACTGTCCAAATTTGGCCATAGATGCTGCATGGCCTTTCATTTATGTTTTTATTTCCAGTCTTAAATACAAACACTATTTCCTTTACTGTGGTTATTCATTTACAGGGATGTGTTGCCCTTTACACTCAAACTTCCAGAAGCCATTGCATCGGCCAAGACGCAGAAAGAGCTTGAGGAGGTGGCTCAGCTCGGACCAGGTAAAATCTGATTTGTTACTCCACATTTTGAATGATGCATGAAGAGACCGTTAGTGTTGGGAAACCATATTAAGTTGTGTCATTACTATATCAGTGCTTTACGAAATAACTTATCAGCTAATCAGGTTTATGGACTAATTGATTTGCAATTGATGTTCACTGAATTACATAGAACAAAATATATAAGTGCTATATAGCATCTTCAGAGACAAAATTAAATTAGGATTAGGATTGCCACAATATTAAATTAGGATTAGGATGTTAGGATTATTGACAAAATCAGAAAAATCTAAATTTTGACTATTCTTGACAACATAATTAAACAACAGTGAAACTCTGTCTTTCATTCACTTTGTATAATTGATCAAACTTTCCCTATTATATGACCTGCATTACTAAATCAAATTTGGCATAAACACTTAAAAATACACTTACACTTACAAATAGTTCTTACAATGATAATGTGATCTGATAAATGATAAACCAGTAATATTGAAATCCCTAATCATTATTTGTGTACATACATTTCTGCCCTACTGTATAGAAAGAGTTAAGCGGTTGAAATGCTATATATAGTTACAAATATATCCCAGCATTTTCATTCCAGAACAAAATATAGATCTCAAACTGGATACAATGACCAAAAATAAAATATCTACATTTACCAGTGTTTAAGTTTAAGTCTAGAATTATAACACTTAAATGTGATTCTTAAAGCTCTTGAAAGTACTTTTAACTGAACTGGGCTTTGAAAAGACTATGACTCATCTTCTTCTATTAGACGTCTATATTACAGTGTAGCCTAGCACTCAGAGGGAGCAGGGAGTGGCCAATGGAAAGCCACAGCCAAACGCACGCAGACACACACACACACACACACACCCACACACACACACACATACCAACGCAGTAGCCAGTTTGAAAATACACAACAAGTCATGCACATACAAATGAACTGTGTCAGAGGCCCATGTAGTGATATATTGTCTGCATACTTCTCACTGTAAATTGGCATATTCTTCTACTTTTTGACATCACAAAGTAAAAAATGCCACTGAGTTGTTTCCGTCTTAGCAACAGTAAAACAGGGGAACTCCCATAGGGCTTCAGTAGCAGCTATTTAAAGAAACCTCAGTCGGAGTTGTCTTGTATGTAATGTTACAGAGTCCACTCCCACAAACTGAAACACAGACATTCGGCAATTGGCTCCAAAGCCAGTTAGGAGTATCAGGGTGACACTTCAAATTCCTGAAGTCACTCTAGCATTTAAAGACGATTTGAGGGATTCAGTTTCACTGTGGTCACTTGTGTTGCCAGGTCCTTTTTCATTGAAGCTAAAGGCTTGAGATCTAAATTAGCTTTACTCTGGACTGTGGCCTGCTAGCCTGCTTTTATTGTCTCCTCTACAGCTTTGTCGGTCAAACTCTCTTGTATAGTTACGCATTTGCAAATATATAGCCTACTTAAAGGTGCACCGTGTCACTTTTCTAGTGGTGATGGTCTGCCACTATGGATGTATTATTACTTTGTCTGGATTGTTCCACAGTATGGCATCAAACGTATCTATAATTTCACCTGGTGTTAACTTCTCCATGGAGATAGATAAGTACAACGCCATATTGTGGACAATTCCAGGCAAAACAATAACCTAAATCTCTATTGAAAACAAGCAGGGAGCAGACCTTCACCCCAAAAGTTACATACACATTCAACTTTATGTTTGTCCATTTTGTGTTGTTTCATTAATAAGTCAGTAATGCCAGACATATTTGAATGAACTATTAAAAGAAATATGAACTGTAGGTTACAGTATGATGTTTATAGCTTCATTTAAATTATACATATAAACCATTCATAATAATAAACGATGTATTGACCTTGGTTTTATATGACTACATAGTTACACTCACAAACTCAAGTGATAAAGTGACATCACATTTATTGCCCCCATTTTCTATTCAGCCTGTTAAACACATTATACATTAGCAAGTATATACAGCACACACTGACCTGGAGGCATGTGTCTGTGTCTGCGTTTGGAGTTACAGTGTCAGGTGCTCTGCTCACATGGGCTAGGCAGAATACCACACTGTCCACTCACAAGACATTCAATCCTCAAAGTCACCAGGGCTATTTTTAGACACTGTTTGCTCTAACCATCAACCTTATGTTTAAGATTTTTGCTTTTTGAACTAGCTGCATTTACTATATTTTATGTTTAAGATTTTTGCTTTTTGAACATAAGGAATTGATTACATACTATACATGAAACAACTGAAAGAATTTTATCTTGTAGAATTAATTTCACTTTCAAGATGATTTATGCATGTTTAGTTGTTAATTGTTCCCCCTTTTGTCCTGTTACGCAGTTGGAATCACTTTGTTTGCAAATCTTGCTCTACACATACATTTGCCTTGGCTGCAGAACAAAAGTTATCCTTATGTAGTGTAGTCCAACTCATTCAACTACTACATTCATTCAGTAAATAAACTGATCAGAAAACACACAACAGCCAAATTTTCTCTTAAGTATTCACCGAACCTCTTCCGTTCTAATGGGAAGTGGATGGAAAAAACACAATGCTATCAGCACTTAACCAAGACTTTGAAAAAAATACAGGAAATGTTTAGGAAAAGGCGGGAGTCATGAGAAAACGGGCACATGGAGTTTTCGCCCCTCCTTCTTTCCCTTAGCGTTTAACATTGGACACTCCCTCTGCATGTCTGTGCTCTGTGTCAACCGCAATGATTCAGAGCCACAAACCCGGCTCAGCACAGCGCTTTTACAAGGAAGAAACAAACAAGTTATAACAGAGAAGCTAACTAAGGACTAACCAAGGATTAAGGAATTTAATAAAGACACTTCTCCAATGTTGGTGAGAGATTTTGTATTGTTATCCTATGTTTTTATGTAGTTTAAGTCAGACATATTTGTCCAAGTGTGGTAGAAACTAGCAAAACGTGACTGAAAGGGCTAAAGATCCGTGGACAACTTGTCAAATGTTGGTTGGATTCTGTACAGTTGGTTTAGGGATTGTTTGTTGTTCAGTGTCATGCCATTTGTATATGAAAGTCTGAAAGAATCAGGGCAACTGTTCAGCTTGGGATAAATTATTCTAAAGGAATTTTATGAACACTTAAATGTTATTACTGTGAAAATTGGAGTTTGTTTTTCAGTATCTTAATTAGTGGGTGTTATGTTTTCATTGCAACATAGGAAAAACATTGACAGATAATGAGTGACAGATAATTTAAATGCTATTGTGTGGAACATTCCAGGCAAATCAATAAAATCTCCTTGGAAACAAGCTAGTGACAAACTCCCAGGAGAAAAGTTACATAGAGCACCTTTAGATTGATCCAAGTCTAGTTTTATGATATTTTAGTCATGTTTTTCAAAGTCTATTTTTAAAGTGTGACTATAGCTTTAAGGGGATATCCTCCTTCCTGCAGATGTCAGTTGTTCCTGGACTTGTAAAGGCGAGTTAATATTTGCCTTACTGTGACCAATTCTGTTTGCTTATGCATTACAGGCTTTTGGGACTCCGCTCTCTGCAGCCTGCGTGGCCCTGCTGCCTCCCCCCGCACCTGTCACACCTGTCGCCCCGTGAGCCGGACCCTCAGCCCCCCACGTCCCAACAAAACCAGGGATCAAGACACCACATCCCCCCAAAGACACAACTACAGCAGTGATAGCGCACCGCCAACTTTAAGATCGCAAAATTTGTCTTCATTTCAGGAAAAAAGACATTCGAGTGGACCATTATGTTATGTTAACCCGCTTTTCCTCCAAACACGACATCGCCATCGCAGCCAGGATCGTCAGATAGAGTCTAACGGTAGTGAAAGGAATCCTGGGATATCCTTCTCACTGAATGTAGAACAAGAGGCCAAGCTGAACAACCAATCACGTTCCCCGCCTCCTCGCCCCCCTCCTCCCCGCTCCATGCCCAAACGTCGACCTGCCCCGCCCCCTCCTGCACCTGCAACTACCAAAAACACCACCAGACCAAAAAGCATGCCCGTTGGTCACTCCAATGCAACCCCAAGAAGACCGCAACCCTCTTCCAAGCGACCTGCGCCAGCCCCTCCTACCACAACCAACAAGAGTAGTAAAAGCCCATCTAAAAGTTCGAAAACTCCCCCACCGAGACCTAAAAAACCTGATTTAGAATCTCACCGCTGCCACATAGCTCTAGATGACGAAACAATTGCTAAAGCACTGTCCCGTGCCAAGATTCCAGCCTCTCCACCCACTGCAGACAAGTCCTTGGACGACACAGAAATGAGTGAAAGAAACCAACATTTAAGTGATGTGAGCATGTCAACTTCTTCTTCTGACTCACTTGAATATCCCAGATACACATTAGGGCAAAATCTAGCCTCCAGTCCCTCACAAGATCAGGATATCGTAGAGGACAGCAGTGATGAGGATGAGGAGGGAGAGTATGAAGAGGAAGAAGACTATGGGGTCGGACTTGAGGCAGATTTGGAAATGCGCCTACGCCCTTCTTTCAAATCTCGTAGACGTAGGATGGCTGTAAGGTTGAGCGGAGGATCTTTAATTTTACCGAGAGCGCTTAAAGGCCGATTTCGGAAAGTTAGCGGTATGTTGAGTTCACTGATG
Organism: Periophthalmodon schlosseri; assembly: GCA_000787095.1. Classification (NCBI taxonomy): domain Eukaryota; kingdom Metazoa; phylum Chordata; class Actinopteri; order Gobiiformes; family Gobiidae; genus Periophthalmodon; species Periophthalmodon schlosseri. Next base: position 26,118 of record KN485911.1, read on the forward strand.
ACTCCCGAGAGGCGAGCTGTGAAGAGGATCGCAGAGCTGTCCCGGGATAAGAGCTCATATTTTGGATCATTAGTGCAAGATTATTTAAGTTTTGTGCAGGAGAATAAAGCATGCCACACGTCAGGAATAGACTTTTTACAAACTCTACGACAGTTTTTGACGCAGATGAAGGCATATTTGAAACAGAGTTCAGAGCTGGACCCTCCACTTGAGTCTCTCATACCAGAGGATCAGATTGGTAAGTGGAAAAATATCCTACTTTCAATTCTGTTTTATAACGTGGGTTTATATTTTCATGTTAGACCACATAGGAAGTAAAACAAGGAACTTGATTTGAAAGGTCGTACTTAATTTACTGCCTTTGGTTATGTTTTAAGAGGGAAGATTTGCGCTCACAGGCCACTTAATTAGGTGCAGATTATTATCTATCTAATCATATCGTAGCAGTCACTTTCCTGTTTGTCAAATAAATGTGCCATACGTGGTATTGCCTTAACATTATAAACATGATTTTCACTTGAGTACAAATTATTCTCTGATTCTATAATTCCTGTTCATTTTAAAAGGCCATACAAAACCCTTTAGTCTGAAAAAATGGCCTGTGAATGCACATTTTGACAAGTGAGTAGGCTATGTATGATTGGTAGAGGGTCAGTCACCTGCTTGTCTAAATGGAGATGTTATTGATTTGTCCACAATGTTCAACAATGTGGCATTAAACTTACCTATCTCCATGGACACAAGCAGTTGATGCTACCAGGCCAAATAACAGATCAGATCTGTGGAGAGATGACCCATGTCACAGTAAGAATGCTTGTTTTTCAGGGTATTTGAGCAATAGAAATTAGATAGATAGGTGTAATGCCATACTGTGGAACATTCTAGGCAAATACAAAATCTCCATGTAGGCAACCACCACAAGAAAAGTTTCATAGAGCATCTTTAATGCTGCATTACTGTACTAACTACTTAGCAAACTATACAGTAGAGTGGAGTTTTCATAAATAAGCCCATTGTAGTCGTTGCATGAATATGTAAATATGTTCCCTTGTGCTTTGTAAATAACAGCAAAGCCTTGTTCCTAGAAACAGAGAAGTGGTTCATGCTAACATTATAAACCACCCACAGAAATGTCCATAAACATTACACTTGTCCTCATGTGTAAGAGAAACATATGTAAAATGTCCTCTAATGCCCCCATCTCCCACTAGACACGCTCAATCTGCATTAAAAACAAACACAGACAAGGTGAACTGACGTCATGATAGTACAACCGCAGTCCATTAGCTTACATCATCTCTGACACTGGTCTTGGATGCCCTTCTAAAATTAAAAAAAAAAAATTAAAATGTTGAAATGAGTCATACTTTCCTCAACTACATTACTATTTTTAGTAGTACTAGCAGTGGTAGAGATATGTGTTTAGTAATAGTGTTCTAGAAGGAAGCATATTAGTAGTAGTAGTAGTAGTAGTAGTAGTAGAGTTGTTATGATGTTTCAATGTTTCAAAGTCAATTTTGATACTAAGGAATTCACTCAGTACACAATACCGATTACTATACCACAATGACGATAAATAATACTCCTTTTTACTAATAGAATGTAATTTTCATATATAAAATAATAGTATTTTCTTTATGTTACCATGAGATCTTATACTTGTTCTGATAAAACAAATCATAATAAAACTGTCCAGGAAAGCTCAAATTATGTCTTTTAAATGTGATTTTTTTGCAGTATCGATACTTGCTCAAATGAGTATCTAATTTCAATATTAGTTTTTGTGTTGATTAGTATCTGATTTTTGGTACTTTTGACAACCCTAAGGAGTAGTAGTAATTATTTTTTGTGTTACTGTCAAAAATACTTTAAGAAGTCTTAATTATTAGATTACCTATTTTAACCTAGTGTAATTGTATATTTTCTCAAATTTAGACAAGGTCATACGGTCAACCTTATATTTTTCTGTGTGAATTAACTGTAGTCCAACCTTTGTTCTTAGCAGCACAGTAGTGCTATGTTTGCCTAAATTCAATCACAAGCTTTTTGTTTTACGTCAAACCAAACCTGGGGAAATGGTGTGGTAATGTACTTAGTTATTGTCAGCATATTTCCTGATCTGTTCCCACTCATAGAATCTTGTCTGAGCTTGATCACTGACACCTTTTCCTGCTTAACGCTCTTTTAACACTGTATTACTGCATGTTGTTTTTAAGCCGTGATGTTTAACTATAGGGCTGGAAAGTTTTGGGAACATTTCTTGATAGTGTTATAGTTGAGAATTTATGATTGAAAACCGGGGATGTAGTTGACAGCACATTGCAAACATGTCCAGGAGCATCAACATTAGACTGATACTAATAAACAAATTGCAAACTTAAGAATCACTTGCATTTCCCAACAGTAAAGGCCTATTCATAATCATAGGATAGTTTTTTACCTTATCTTAATACATGCCCTTATGTTTATTTTATCATAGTTTATATAACGCCAAAGCAAGTTCCAAGTTTGTGACTTTTGTTCACTGACAATGGCAATAAAACTTATTCTGATTCTGATATGGCTCCATGGAAACTGTTCAATCATTTTTTTTTTTTATTGAATTAATTGTAGTTTTTGTGTATTTCCTTATTTTGACCATTCACAGAGCAGCTAGTCATTCTTCTTATTTCTTATTTTTTCACTAAATGTAGAACTGGTCAATGTCCTATAGACAATAAGATTTGATTGTATGGTGGTGACATACTGGGCATAGCTGAGGTGGGCAGCAGTTATGTGAAGCATATGGACGTAGGTCTGAAATGCAGAATAAGCACAAAGAAACACTTTTTGACCAGACGAATGGCTCACATGAAAGATTTCAGTTTCTACTGAAGCTGCCTGGCTGTACAATAACTCTTTAACCAGATCAAAGTACAGGCGTCATTTGAATTGGAATTTAGCAGCAAGAGGTCAAGATGTCATTTAATGTGTCAAAGTTATGTTTTCGCAGTTCTGTTTTGGCAAATCCAGAAAGGAAAAGTTGCATGGGAAAAAGAGGATCCTCCTTATATTCTTGTAGGATAGACTTTGTAGATATTAAGTGGCCTTGTTATGCTGTGAAATGTTTGAATTAACTGTTTAGGAGTAATAAGATGTAATTTAAAATATGCCAAATTACTAAAATGATCAAAAGTCATATTTAACTTGTAATGTTACTGGGTTTCAAAGCACATGGCAACATTGCAAAGGCCTATGATTTCAAATGGAGATGGGAGCAAATAAAATCATGTTGTCATGGAGATTTATGTTGTAATGTATTGAAACCGGGGGCCTAAAATAAACAATCAGGTTCAACGTTTGTGGATTTTCCTCTTGGATATTTGTCATGGATACACCGTGTAATATAGGAAAAACTGGCTCTTCTTCCCATCTGGGAGTATGACATCATCACAGTCTAATCTGAAAACCACCAATAGTAATGTGCTTTTGTTGATATGCTTAATAATATCCACATCCGTAAGTGTCTGGTGTTTTGTCTCTCACAGATCAGGTCCTGGAGAAGGCCATGCACAAGTGTGTGTTAAAGCTA